>SNVD02010401.1:0-45797 GCA_013180625.2 Boswellia sacra | reverse complement strand
GTTGTCGCGCCCTATTGAATCTGAGGATTCGTAGATGTCATCCGACCCAATGACAATTTCGCAAGTATTCATCTGTTGCGCCATTTCTGCTGTTGAGCCACTCGTTGCCGTTTCCATCTTGAACTCACTCCGCGGTCAAGCCTCAACACTCAGGGTGTTTCCCAAGGCGCTCACTAGTCCTCAATAGTCCTCTCTGGAGGCTCGCTGGATCCTCTGATATCCCTATCATCGCGTAACCCCGAGGTTTGCGCATGACTCAATTGTGTAACTGTGTGCGTGTGAAAGTGTAATCGCACGTACAAGTCTGCCGACAGCTGAGAGCCCCTGCCGCTCCGCGAGCAACTGGCAGAGCGACGAGGGCGGAAGTGATTTCGCTCACGGGATAGTGCGAGAGAGTGTGAGCCTGTAATAATAGCTTGACGTAGACACAACAATAGAATTGGAGCTAGGAAACTAAGTGACGTGACGGAACGTTATCGAGATGAGGTCTCCATTAGGAGTCCACGTGTTAGTGGTTATCCTATTGGGATTCTTGTGTGTTAGTCCGATAAGAGCCCAGGCTCTCGTCTACGACAGCGACGAGTACCAACAAGACACCTCAGCCACCAATCTAGAGAGCTCGTCGAGTGCCGAGATTGGATCCGGTGTGAGTACGCAGCCCGCACTTCCGCCAACCGGCCCGCAGGGCGCCAGTCCCGAGCAATCCACTGGGGAGCCAAAAACAGCGTTGACCTCAGCCACTAGTGATGGAGGTCAGTCAACAAACGCTGAGACGTCATCAAAGGCTTCTGCCGCCTCGCCCGACTCACCCGTGAACGAGTCTGGCGGTCAAGCTCGTTCAGCTTCAGAGTCCGCACAGGTGAGCTCAGCCGAGGATGGATACGCGCCGCCTGAGCCAGAGCAGGAAGATCAGAGCAATACGAAGCGTCAGGAAGCCTCGAGGCCGTTTGGCATCCCAGATCAGCCAAACTCGGCTGGTTCAGACCAGGAGCAGCAGTTGTCAACTCCAATCAACAGTCCAGCGTCATCGGAATCGAATGACGCTCAAGTTCAAGTTCAGCAACAGCAGCCACAACAGCAACAACAGCCACAGCAGCCCAAGAACTTACCGGAAAGTTCAGGACGGGGTCTTGGCCAGATGATGGCCAACATCATGAACCCATCCGGTGGTGATCAGCAGCAAGGACCTGGACAGCAACCGCAGCAGCTAATGAACTTTGCTAGAGTCCAGCCATCGCTGGAGCAGTTTGAGCATCAAGCGCAACAGCAAACGCGTCAGCATGCAGAAGTTCCAAGCGAGCATCTGCCAACCATAATCGAGAACGGTCAAGCCATCAACCAGCAAGAGCAGAAGCAACAACAAGAGCGTAAACATCAACAACCGCAGACGTCGCCCTCACAACAGCAGCAGCCACCACAATCATCACCGACACAACAGCAGACGTCTCAGAACAAACCCGAATCGGGTCCTACCGCCTTGACCCTGCCCAGCAGTGAGGTCATGCCTGGTGGGAACACCAGTGTCTCAACTGCGCGAACCTTTGGCGAGGGCTGGACACACTGTGCAGGTGGTTCGTCGGGCAAGTACGGCACCTGTAAGAATGACGTTAACTGTAAGAAAGACAAAGGTATCCCCGATGGCACCTGTATGAGTGGTCTGGGCGTCTGCTGTGTCATGGCACTCACTTGCAACGACAAAAGCTTCGAGAACAACACCTTCTTCGCCAACCCCGATTTCCCAGAGCCCTCGTGGGAGGCGCGCCTCTGTGAGGTGGAGATTAAGAAGAAGCACACCAAGATCGTACAGATCATGATCGAGTTCGAGGAGTTTGAGCTTGCACCACCCAACCATCAAGGTGAGTGCATCACAGACGTGTTCCAAGTGAAACTCGGATCGGGACGCCCATCGCCCTACTCGTTGCTGCGCATTTGTGGTCAAAACACTGGCCAACATATGTACCTGGACGTCTCACAGATTGAGGAGCCTCTTCTGCTATCCGTGGCCACCTCAGGCGGCGGCTATCCGAGACGCTGGTCCATCCGAATTGTGCAACTGGACGAAAAGAACATGCTACTCGCGCCACCGGGCTGCTTGCAGTTCTACACAGACACCGTGGGCCACTTCAGGAGCTTCAATCTGGGCCAAAACCTGCGCAATCTCTACTACGCGATCTGCTTCCGAATCGACAACGGCTACTCGGGCATCAGGTTCACCTCCAACTTCTTCGGCATGAATGGGCCTCAATGCCGCAAACGACCTCCGCCAATCGGTAATGGTCCTCACGGAGGTCCTCAACACTTCAACCACACGCATGAGGCTCACCCACATCACCTGGTGATCCCACCACCTGGTCATGCTATACCTCCTCCACGCCCCAAGTACTATGATCATCCGCCGCCACCGCCGCGGCACCACAAGGGTGGACCGAGTCATCCACCGCACCCGCACCCACATCCGCATCCGCATCCACACGGACATCCTCCACCTCCACCACCGCCACCCCCGCCGCCACCTCAACATCACTATGCCAGCTCGACCCATCCGCCGCAACATTACCCAGGCGAGCAGAGCATCCGCATAAAAAGGGTTCGCCTACTCGGAGCCTGTGGAGCGCGTCCAACGTACTTTTGGCACCACGTCGGAGCACGAAACCAAGCTCCACGAGAAGTCAAAGCACGAGCATGACGGGCACCCGGAACACTTCGAACACCATCCTAGCTACGCGCCAAACTATCCTCCAAACTCTTATGGACCACCGCCACCTCCGCCGCCACCACCACCACCCCATCACCCATACGGCTACGGGCCTTCGTCGTCGCCGCCACCTCACTACGCTTATGGTGGTCACTATGATGAGAGTAAGAAAGACCCCAAGTTAGAGTGGAAAGAGGACAAGAAAGAGGACAAGTGGGCAAGTTGGGGGGTGAATCAGTTTGGTTGGAAAACTGACAAGAAGGACGAGAAGCTTGATTGGAAGGCCGATAAGAAGGACGATAAGTGGGACTGGAGCGTCGACAAGTGGGGTTGGAAGACCCATAAAAAGGATGAAGAGAAATATGTTGGCTACAAGCATTCAGGTCAAGAGCACTATGGTCACCACGCACCGCCAACTTACGGCCCTAACTACTACCCGCGCCCGCCGTCTAACTACGGGCCTAGTTATGGGCCACATAGCAGCTATGGTCCTTCCTACGGACCGCCCGGCCAATACGGCGGCGAGTATCATCACAAGGAGATAGATAAGTTTGGCAAAAAGTACGAGCACTTGGAGTACAAGCATGAGAAGAATCACCTAGACAAGGAAGGTAAGAAGGACGACAAGAGCTGGTGGTGGTGGAGTAAGAAGGACGACAAGTTGGATAAAAAGGAGAAGTTCTTCCAACACCATGAGGCTTTGTTCCCGATGATGCACATCCCTGAGATGCCTCACTGTGAGCCAAGATTTTGCGGCTCTAACGATGTGATAACCTTCCCGCCGAGCGGTGACTCAATCTCGGAGATGTGCGGAAACGGATTCAACCGTGGTCGCGGTCCCAAGATCATTTCCGGATCGCCACTGGTCGTATATGTATCGAACAGAGGTCAAAACCGCGGATCTGGTTTCGATCTAAACTACGAACAAGTGTTTTATGTGCCGCGACCATACTGAGCAACATAGTCACTAGACTACCAAAATCAAGGCTCTTTCCAGGTGATCGAGATTGGGATCAATTATATTCGAGTGATCGTTTAGATTGAGAACAATGGACATTGATTAGGCCCAGAATGACGTAAAAGGAGCCTGATAGTCTATAATAAATTGCATTAGTCAGCTTGTGATGAGAAATAAAGTAGTTTCGGCCCTACCGTCAGCTAAGTTTTTTGCTGTCGCAAACTTAACTTCACTCTTTGCACTGGGAACATAGCGTCGGGTAAGTTTTATGGCCCGCCTGTATCACAATCACATCATTCAATCACCTCAAGATCGTCATGACCCAATCGGCGCTTCACAAAATCTTCAAGACCATGACGAAAGAACTCGTATTCGTTGGGCGTGGTAACGCAACGTCGAATCCATTTGGAGATATTATTCACACTCTGAGTTGATTTCAGCCTGGAATCTATCATGATAATAGAGCCCCAGTCATTCTTGTGCCTAATCACACGACCTAAGGCCTGATTAAGAGCTCTGAATGCCTGAGCTGCGTACCAGTCGCGCCCAGTCATAAGCTCCGGACGCTGTCGACGTGCAAGATCATTATATTCTTTCTTTAACTCGATGGTGACTTCTTTTACATTAGGATACGGAATTCCAATAGATATCACGGCTCGGGCAGCTGCATCGCTGAAGTCAATTCCTTCGCTGATTTTTCCTCGATAAACTGCCATCATGACAGCCCCATTCTTTCCGGTTGCTGCTTTGTAGTATTTCTTCAACTCTTCCTCGAACTTCGCAGCAGTATATGATCTCTGTTCGCGGAAGATTTTTTTTCCAGTAGATTGAATAGCCATCATGTAGCCTTTGCTGAACCATCGTTGATATAAGTTTTCCATCCTATCATATGATGGGAAAAAGACTAGAACGCCATTGGGCATCATTCTACATACATCGCGAACAATCTGACCTATTTCATCTTGAAAGTCGAGGCGCAGAGAATTTGCGTATGAACAGTTGAGATCAATCTTGTTTGGACCTGTACCTAATATAGAGGCAAATATTCTGTCATCATCTATCACGTGAGATCCTTCGAACACCTGATTGAACGTGCAACCCAGTTCTGTTTTCAGACTCTCAATAGGTGAAAGAGTGCCAGATGCAACAATCACCGACCAACAGCTTTCATGTATCTTCTGGAAGGCTATTCCTGAGTTCATACACATGAGGCTAAGTTGGAAGATGTGTACATCTCCGTTGGATATACGGTTATTCATCTTTCCACCTTGCCTTGTCGGCTTTTCGAGATGCTTTGAAACACTACAACGGTAGTCTGTAGAATGTTTCCCATTCATAGAGTAGATGAAATCGAGGGTGTTCGTGAGTTGTATGATTAGTTGTAGTTCATTGTTACCTAATGCTCCATCGGAAGATTCATCCTTTTTAGATTTGTCATCCTTTTCATCGTCATCGCCTCGGAGCATCTTAAGATTTTCTTTAATTTCTGAGATCCTATTGGACCCTAACTGCATGAGTTGTAAACTATTCAACATCTCCTGGTGGTCCATCTTGCGCCTTGCTAGACAGTCACCGTCGTTCGGACGATTCTCAAAGTCAAAGTTGAAGCGAACTAAGAATGCTTTGATATCTGTAAAGAGGTTTCGAAAGAAGTCATATGCGTCCCTGACGCCCGATCCTTGGATGTGATTTTGGGCAGCACGATTGATACTCAGGAGTAGATCGTCAATTTGTGGCGTAGTTAGAGTGATGATGCACTATCACGGCATATATCTTCGATATTGTGAGCCTCGTCAAGTATGATGACAGCATTTTTTAGGTTGATGTTCATGGCAGAACGGATGTTCGTATCTAAGAGATAGTTGTATGGGCAGAATGTTATATCAGCGTCCTCTTGCAACGCTCTGAGACCGTAGTATGGACATAAACAGTACTTTAAACCGAATTTTACGCTGTCTTCTATATCCCAAGCTTGATTGTCATACTCTTGATATATAGACTCGAATTCGGCGGCCATCTGGTTGCTATCTT
Organism: Boswellia sacra; assembly: GCA_013180625.2. Taxonomy (NCBI): domain Eukaryota; kingdom Viridiplantae; phylum Streptophyta; class Magnoliopsida; order Sapindales; family Burseraceae; genus Boswellia; species Boswellia sacra. The sequence continues at coordinate 40,113 of SNVD02010401.1, read as the reverse complement.
TGTAAAAGTTACATTTCGAGTCCGATTTGTTCTTGGATTTGACGAGATCTTGACACCTATCATTTCTGTCTGGTTGATCTTTCACGTCGTCGTTAACACAAGTTCGATCACGAGATGACAGGATGTTCATTTTGAGACCCTTGGCATAAGTAGTCTTGTTGAGCTCTCTAACCACTTGTGAGATTTGTTTGTGAGTTCTCGTGCCATAGAAAATCTTGGGAATTTTATTAACGTTGATTCTGATGTTTGACAGCCCGGTCTCATCCAAGAAAACACCTTCGGCTTCGATTGCTTCGCAATTGCGACACATTTTCTCTGCAGCACCATTCAGAGCTTTCTCTTTCTCAGTATCATTCGCCCCTGATAGCTTATTTGGTTTTCCGGAGTCTTTCTTCATCTTTTGATCATCGGGATTATTATCTTCGCTGTCACTGTCTATGAAAATAAACTCTGGCTCATTTGCTTTGGACGGCTTTTTTGTAGAGTTATTTTTTGAGAAATAGGGGCTAACCTCATTGTATTCGTCCGAATCAGACTTCCTGATCTTCTTAAGAGCGGGGTCGTAGTCTGACTCAATATCACATTTGCTGCCTTTATGGTCTTTCTTCCCTGTGGCTTCTTTCAATTCATCGAGCTCTGTAGGACAATCTGGCCTTCGACCGCAACTACAAGGCCTATTTTCTAGTTTCTTGCGTCTTTCTTCGTGTAATTTAGTTTTCATACGACTGGAAATAAATGGTGTTTGGCCTTGTTTTGATTGTGCTCGCCACGCCAAAGCTGAGCAAAGTAGGCTAAGACTCTTACCTGTGCCGGTCGGACTCTCGATCAGGGCATGTTCCTTGTTGGTGAGAGCGACTGCAATTTTAGCTAGCATTGCTTTCTGGATTCCATAGGGCACATAAGGAAAGCTTATGTCTAGTCCGCCAAGTTTGATATGTTGCTGATGCTGTTGCATTTTGAGCTGAAGCCGATGAGAATGAATGTATCAAATGAGGGGTGAATGAGGCACACAAGATGAGGTGACAATTTACATATGGATGACGGAATGAATGGGTGTGTAATTTCATTGAGGAGGAAAGAATCGGGTTGTTTGTTTATAGAAGTGGATGCGAGTGGAAGCAATAGGCGCGGCACTCTTCTTTGAGGGACTGCCACGAGCGGCAGTTCGAGCGGGCTCAAATTTGAAAGCTTTCGTCTGCGGACAGTCAAGACTTGTGCTTCTGTATGGGCGCGTGTTCGCTCGTTGTAACGCGCGCTCAACAAGTTCTGATTGTGCTTCTTTTGCACGTGCATCTAGGATAACAGTTCTAGTTGGAAGCCTCTATAGTTTCTCACGAGACTTTCTCGTGCGGGCGTGTCTCTGCCAACTGACTTTCTTCGGCGCCACATCGTCCAGCTTGAACTTCAAAAGGAACATTTGAAGAATCGAACATTCGAATTGATGGAACGAATGAAGCCGCTGAGTGTTGCGCAGCGAATCAGCCCTAAATTGATCGAAAGTTGACGAAGAGGAGTCAATTGAGGAGCTGCTATTGCGCGCGACTCCATTTTGAGTGACGGTGAAGTTCCTTGGTGCTCGTCTGACGACCGCACTCCACTCGCTAGTGACGATAGGCAGCGGGAGTGTTGCATGTTGGCCGATTGAGTGGAGCATCGCTTTTGCTCGCAAAGGGTTGCCGCAGCGAAAGTGTCGAACTCGATCTCTAGTTCGACGGTGCGAGCAACTTCAGGAACACTACCCTTTTGGGCTATGATACCGCTCAAGATGGGGGCGAGCACATAGCTTCAGTGAACATCTACTGATTTTTGGGCCCAGAAGAACAATCGAATTGACTGCTTTTGTTCTTCGCCTGGCTGCTTTTTTTCGCCATCCCAAATATGTTACCAGCTCGATGACATAGATTTTTATTCAAGTAGTCCAAAGGTAGAAAACACACAGTTGAGGCCTTGTCGAGACTAGAGCTCGTTTGTTTTACAATTAACACACCGACATCTTGGATGTTCGATTCTCAAGATTCATCTCTCAGTTGCCTTGATGTGTAAGAAGACCCCTACACATGAACAGTAGGTCCGCATGACTACCTAGGCACTCGAAGAGATCATAGTAAAATCATGACAGGCGCTAGCAAGCAGAAGCGTCAGTTGTTTCCAGAAAAGTTATGGGAGCTTGTCAACAGCCAACAAAACTCGGGCATCCGCTGGTCGCCCAACAACAACAAGTGCATTGAAATTGAACGCAGCAAACTAGAAAGATTCTTGCAGACCAAGTTTCGGTCCCACAATTTTGACTCCTTCATTAGACAGTTACACTTCTATGGCTTCAAGAAATGTGGCAACTCTTATTATCACGATAAATTTCAACGCGACCAGCCCGAGGGCATCCACACCATGAAGCGGAAGTACTCGTCGCTGCCCATGCCAAACCACCAGCATGCTCAGCCCACTCAACAGCAAGCGAATCACTTTCACCATCTCCATCCAGATCTCGACTCTAACTCCGCACCTACCGATCTATCGATCCCCCCTTCAACTCTTGCTATCTCCAAGGCAGCCTGTCCAAGCACCAAACTTTCGTCTGATATAAAGATATACACTGTCGAATCCACTAACGATGACACTTTGTTTGCAAACGTGCGCGAAACTAAAACAAAGGCAATCAGAGATGGAAAAGGGCTGAGGATAAATATACCAGAGCTAAAAGACATACCGTCGACATCGACGAACATCGAACCAGGAGCCTGGCCCAAATCTTTAGTAGTTGAGAGTTATCGTCATGGGGAGCAGAGTATTCTTAGCGCCTTCTTCGTTTACAAACTAAATTGAGTCGCGACGTATAGTTAATTGCATTTCGATGTAGAACAATAATGACGAAATCCATAGTAGAACGGATCCAATAAGGGCTCCTGCGAATGACCAGGATAAGTAGTTGTGCTCTGGATCTGGCATCCAATCTTCTCGGTCAGCATATATTGCAAATATGGTTACAGCGGTGGTACAGGACATGGCAGATATAAGGCTTGCAATAGACAATGCTCGTAATGCGTAATCTTCGCGCTCGATGATGAAACATTGCTGCACTGCTAGGATACCCGCACAAACTAGAACCAACAATAGGAAACCCGCTGTGAATAGGACTTGGTTTGTGATGAAGAATGCTGCCTGGGAAGTGTAACGTGGTATAGATACAAAGGTTAGATCATGAATTGTGTTATAATCCTCAAGAAACATGGTGCAACGAAGATGTAGAGATTGTCAACAAACCGGGTAGTAGGAATCTTCTTATCGGTCGGTACTCATCAGCGAATATCCACCTGCAGCCGACATAGAACTTTTTTGAACCTGGAAATCATCCGGGTGCGCTTGAAGCCTTTGAAGCACATCCTCCAGAAGGCCCCAATTGGCGAAATTCGCATCCGTATTAACGCCTCTCAACTCCGAGCCCAATTACTAGAAAAGAAAGCGAGTCCGATAAAGGATTAGCGCGACAGATAATATTATATATACTGTAGCTTCAGTTGAGATGCGTTCACACCAAAACTAGCTCTGATAGCGGCCCTTTGTTCCTTCTTCAACTGTAACTCCGATTTGCGTCGTGATCGAGAGCCATTTGCCGCATGATGACTCTTAGGCACAGTCGCTTGTGCATCATACTGGTGAGATCGATGGATTTTCTGTTGAGTCTCGCGAGACATCTTGGCACTATGGAAGTTGAAGGCTGTCTCACTTCCTACTGATTATTGCACTTTGTCATCACAGACAATATGGGTCGGATCATCTGTTTAAGTGATGTGCTTGTTTTGTAGATAAATTCAACTTGATGCAGTCAAGATCACCTCGATCAAGACATCTTGAAAACTTCTCTTTGCTGGATGCGTAGAGGAGCTTCACATCAAGCCGCGGATATCTAGGTGTGCTAAGGTAGTACCGTTCAGATGTACACAGGTGATGCCAACTGCACAGCATCTGACCGAAAGGCACAACATTACGCGGCCAAAGCTGATGCAGCGGCCACGCAGGGAGTGGTTCACTCAAACAGACAGTTATAACGGCGCTATTCAAACGCCGGGGGAAGGAATGTTGCGCAATGAGCGTATCGTGTGGTTTGATGGGCGAGTCCCTCCGCACCTGTGCGGCTACTGCTACGAGCATGTTCGTGGTCACCTCGAAGAAGTGCGGAACTTGTTGCATCGGCTGCATTGACCAGGATGTGCCTTTAAAATAACTCATGAGGCTGCTCCCAGAGGGAGTGAGTGTAGTGCGTGCCCACTATGCAAGAATCTCAAAGAATAGGGAATCGCAATACTTTATGCAGGACCAAAGTAGCCAAATATAATAGCATTTTGATCCACTCTCAATACTCACCTGGTTCCAAATAGTCGATCAGGAATCGGTAGTCTTCGGCAAATATCCACTCGCACCCTGAAAGTACTCGGTCGTAGCGATGATGATGGTCGTGAAGCCGTGCGAAACATGTCTCCCACAGCCCGAGTCTCTGGAATCTCTGGTTCGGTATGGATTCGCTTTCAAGCCAATACGGTGTGATAAAGGATGTTCCTAATATAGCAGCAGAAGAGAAAATCAGGAGGGTCGCATATGTTGAACATCTTATGTCCATTAAGTCGAGTTTCGCGAGTGATGAGATTCTTGGCAGCTCCATCTTGAGTTGGTCCAGGCGATGAGTTACTAATTTTTGTTCGTTAAATTATGTTTAGATCCTCTCTGGTTAAATACTTTCGCTGATTTGCACTTTTTGTGCGTCAAAAGGAACGAGACGAATGATGAGTTCCTCAGAATCTCAAGTCACTGGGGAGAGTGGAAACTCTCGAGTAAACTTTCTGGGGGGCGCGCGTCATGGTTTTGCGTAATGCTTCGCGCGCAAATTTTCCCCAACAGGTGCGCTGATCATGCAGCACACTACCACCTATCAACCAACTCAGGTTCCCCCGTATTCTTACTGTTTGTGATCTCACTTTGAAGAACTTTTATCAAAAATGAGTACAATTTAATTCTATAGCTTGTTAACCTCGAAATTCCTTAGACAGTTCTTCGTTTTATGTAACTTCCACCATCGTCCAGAGCGATGTTCTTGCCCGCAAGCCGCAAGCAATCTGGTGCCATCACTTGTGAATCTCAGGTCGTTGATGAATCCTGGACAGTCAATTGTTTGATGTATTTCTAGGCTGTGCTTACCACTTGTTTTTATGAGTTTCCAAATCAGCAGCTGCGAGTCGCAGGATCCAGATGCCACCAGAGCCAAACAAACTCTAGAAGTCGAGATCTGGTTGTCATCACAAGTCTCATCAGTTTCACTTGACCGTCGCTCTGAGGTTCACCATCATCCTCATTGTCATCTTCAACAGCAACGCTGGATTCATGTCCCAGCTTTCTCTTCTTTCTAGGATTACTACTCTTTTTACTCTTTCCAGTTTTGATTGGATAGACTGCCAAGGAAGTGATCCAAAAACTGAGATGTCTGTTGAAGATATTATCACTTGATGGTTTCTGGCTATTCTCACCAGAACCATGAGCTTTTTGAACAATGCAAAGAGGTGACCTCTTCATGGTCGTCCATACTATGATCGAACCATCCTCGCCGCCCGATACGAATGTTTTGTCATCGATGTATCGTGCTACATCTACAGATTCATGTTTGCTCTGAAACACTGTTTGAGCTTGCTCGGCTAGCTTCCAGATTCTAATGGACTGGTCTCGACCCCCCGAAGTCAGTACACGTTCTTTGTGAAGAGTATCCATGCTGGTAACTTCAGACTCATGCCCATAGAGGGCTTCCACAAAGCTACGGTTCTCGTCGTCCTCCAGAGTCCAGACCATGACTGATCTGTCTTTAGATGCGCTGTATAGATCGTGATGGCCCTTCCGAAAAGCCAAAGCTGTGACCTCTCTCCTGTGCATACTGAAGGTATGTATCCAAGACATATCTTTGGGAGACCATAGTCGGATCTTTGGGTCGCTACCAGCGCTTGCTAGAAACTTGTCGTCGGACGAGATAGCCAAACAATTGATGCGGTTGGTGTGATATTTTTCTGCGAGTTCCTCGTCCAAATCTGCAATCTTTTTCTTTATGGGGCTAATCTTGCTCACTATCTTGCTAGTCTTGAGGCACCATTTGATGATAGATCCATCTTTGGAACCTGTGAAGGCATGCTCGTCCTGAGAATCAATACATAAGCATGTCAATGGTAGACGATGGTTGCGGAGTAGTGGCTTGGGGAGCTCTGGATGCTCATCATGCACTTGTTCTGCTTCTTCTGATTCCACATCAGAATCTTCCTTGTGATTTCTGAGTTGCATTCTGATTGGGCGTGTGATATCAAACACAGATGATAGGTCAATGAATAGTGAAAAGAATGAAAGCGTGCCGTCTCATTCATCCACGTGGTTGTTCTGTTTGCGCTGATTCAACGCCGACTATCTGCCCGCGCACACTCGCACGCTCCCGCAAGATCCTTTGACGTTCTCAGCTTGGCAACTTATTAATATTAGCTGGCCCTCATCGATCCCCAACAGAGAAGAAGAGAGAAAGGGAGGGATGGCCATTGTTAAGTTGTAGTTTTCTTGTTCGAACACATGAGATCGATGTAGAAAGAAAGATGTGATGATGGGTGAGAGAGCAAAAGAAACCATAGATCATAGAGTGGACTTGACATTGAAGCCCTGTGTTGTCAAGTATGTCGACTTCTGTGGAGGCTTCCTTGTCGGCACCTACAACCTCTATCCGTCGATAGAGGAATTCAGAATCAGATACCCTCATCTTAGTGAGCGAGAATTGAAGTTGAAGTATAAGCACGTGAATCAGAGGCTAGGTAGTTTGAGTTTGTTATCAAAATCACAAGAGTTTAGTCCAGATGATGCCACCGGATACCGGCTAAGGTTTGAAAAATTCTGTGATGATGGGGGTGTATTCGACTTATCAACTCAGTCCGAGAAGATATATGTTGCTCATTCTAATGGACATGTAGCATGCTATGAGTTCGACGGTCACAGATTAGAGACTAGGCTCTTAATCGACATTACTAGTGATACTTCAGTCCTGCTCACCTGTATAGACACGTGTCTGATGACCTCAGTTTCTACACCAGCCAATAAAACTGATCTAATCATAACAGGCGATTCTCAGGGTTTCCTCTCCATCGTGAATGAACCACAAAACGTTGTCAAGAGGCATCGGATAACGCAAGAGCAGCACGCTGTATGGCAGGTGAAACTCTGTTCCTCGGATAGTGCGCCAAGTGATTCAAGACTAGTCTTCGTTGGTGCTGAGGACTCTACCTGGTACGTCTACAGGCTGATGATGATCTCAGATAAAGAATCCAAGATAGAGCTCTTGTACAAGAACCAGGAATTTAAGGCTGGAATCACGAGCATTTGTCTCCTGCCTCAACCTGTTGAATCGTGTGACAATTTCAAGATTTCGTTAAATCTCATCTTGGGATCATACGACGAATCAATCAGATTTTATCGGCTCGACTTGTCTGATCCAAGTGGCGAGTCTTTAAATGTCGCCAGCTCAACTCAAGTTCATGCTCCTGTCTCTATAGCCGGCGGAGGAATCTGGCGTCTAATTTGTGTCGGCCGATCGAGCTTATACATAGCGGCCATGTATGCAGGTACATACAGGATGTGTGTGAAGAGTCTATTTACAGATGAGAGTTGCGAATCAAATCTATCCTACGATATGATATGTAATCCCAAGCACATGGATAAGGGACAGGAACCACTGCACTACGGAGTTGATGTGTGCCCAGGCGAGTTGGTAGCGTGCATCGTGGACTTTAACAACAATTGTTGCATCTTCAAGAGCTTGCACAAGCCCAGGCCGACTGGTACATTAGTACTCGAGCAGTCCCAGTCATTGGCTACCCACTAGGTGGTACCTTCATTCATCACCACCAAGCTTGCAAGACGTTAGGTCGAGCGTCCTTGCGTTAATCTGGTGACGAGCGGCCCCGGTGCTGGTGGTCGTTATCTGATGCACAAGCTCGTAAGCGACCATGAAAGTCGAGAGATGACACGTATGTAATGAAGGACTAGAGGTCTGAGCTGTGGCAGCTTAAAGATGAGCGATAGTTCTAATCGTGTGCTACCCGTGCTATATTCTATTTCTAGTCATGCACATGCACCGAGTGGCGCGCGCACGAAGTGCGGGTTTCACTTTTCGCGTTTCACTGGGTTCACATATTTAAGGAGTGCGCGCGCGAGTCGCAAGGATGGTGATGATGATGAAGGGCTAGCAGGTGGATGGCAAGACAAATGTATTCAAGTCACAGGTAGACACGAACGAAACCGCGAGCTAAATGGAGGCCTGCATACGTGGGTCCTATTCACGAGCACGTGCCTAAGCTCACAGACACTGGCATCTCGGGTGGTCTCTTACATCTTTGAGTTAGCAGCTGATAACGGATTGGATGTGTCAACCAAACTCAGGGATGTGTGCAAGTTTAGAGCTCCACATCGGCTTTGCGTTTTGCCAAGTCGCGACCAGACGACCACCGTGAAAAAGTGCGTTGAACACCTGGGAGAATGGTCACGATCTCTATCCTTCTCCTAATATATGTTCGGTGACTAAGCTCCATAGTTACGCGGGTCAGCTCAAGAACGCATGGAATCATGTTCGAACATTAAGCATCGAACTGGGCGAGGCTGGCTAAATAGCCAGAGCTCGACAGGCTAATTGATTGATTTGTTTACATAACTCTCTCTCTCTCTCTCTCACTGAATTAGTCATCTCCAAAATAGCACAGTCAGAAACAACTTCTGAGGATAAATGAGACGGCCCAATCTGCAGCACAGAAGGCTTATGCAACTCGTATATTCCTGTTAGTAGTCTTCTCAAGCTTCCCACGTTGGATTCGAGTGTCTGGAGGTGGTGGTCGAATCGCAGCCTTCGAGTGTCGCCCGCGATAGCCACCCGTTCGACAGCTCATTGTGTGTGCTGGTCGTTGTTTGAATTTTCAGCGCCCATTAGGTGGCCCATTCTATAGAGCCGCCCACACGAGATTGCCGCGACCGTTCTCACTAATGTCGACAACCGCGAAGCCAACAACAATGTGTGATTGTTAATACACTTTTGCACCCAACTAGCCCGCTCACCATTTTCCTGTTTCGACGTCACCATCATCGTGGTCGTAGTAGACGTGTGAGCGCACCCGATAGTTAGCGCCAGCGCTCGGCTTTCGCTGATTCGCTTGTCGACAGCCACGACCAGCACCGCCAGGTGAAGAGCTCAGGCTGGACGAAAGAGTGGCGAGTATATGACCTTTGGGCGGCCGTCGCGCTCTCGCGGCCATTCTTCTCGAGACTTTCGATTGCCCAACAACAGCAACAACAGCAGCAGCAACAGCAACACCAACGTCAACAACAACGACCACAACCACAGCTACGACAACAAAGCGACCCTGTGGATTCGAAACTCGTTTAGCGACCTTGTCGCGCGTTTGCGCTCTCAGATTGCGCACGCAGCCAGTCGCCGACTCGTTCGCTTGCTCGCCACCGACGCTGGCCATCTCGACGTCGCGTCTGTCTTCCTTATCGCAGACCCAACTGGGAGTCACATGAACACATTCGACAGTACACACTCTCCTTCTGCCTCCAGCCGGCCGCTAGTTCGCACTCGACAGGTTAGCAGCACGGATATCTAAATTTAATGAAGGGACACTATGTCGTGAAGGCGCTGGTGGCGGTGGTTTAGAGTTGCGGTCGCGAACGTTTGATTGGCGTGCATCGCACGAGCACAACAATTCTCACCTCCATGTCAACACAGTCCAGGCCAGCATGAAATTTGTCTACGCTCCAGCCCGGCTGGCGATAATGTTCCGAGTCTAGGCAATCACAACATTATCGCCAGACGTCTATCCGGCTCGATTAGCACAGTCATGATAGAGTCGTGTTGGCGTGCGGCCTAACGCCAGCATCGCAGGAAGACTATTTGTGTGATTGTGTGCGCGCGCGCACCGCTATTTTTAAGGCCAGCCAAACAAATTTTATGCCACCCTCGAGCTAGCGGGACCAAGCACACCTGAGGCGTGTAATTCTATGACTACCGGAGGCATACCTCACCAGGAGAGCACTTTGGGCGTCAAGTCAATGTTTTGGGACGACGACGATGACAGGCAAGCGCCGACAACTCGCGCTACGACCTCCAAGTCGCCTGCAGGATAATTGTCGGCTCAACTCGGTCTTGCTGCCGTTGACGGCTACAGCACAACGAGGCACTATTGTGTCTAGTTGAAGGATTGTTGACGGCGCAAATCGCCCGCCCGCACGCCCGCTCGCAAATCGCCTGTCTTCGGCGCACGTCGGGGTGCGCGCCTTCCCAGGTGAGGGCACGTAAATGAGCCCAACAGGTGAATAGAGGTGCGCTCGCGCTCGTGCTCGGCGCCACCACAAAGCCTCTGGAAGGAACCGCAAGTATTCTACAAGAGTTTGCCGCCGCGAAACGCGGACCAGAAAGCTCTCGAGCCAGCAAAAAGCCAGTCTCGCAGCGCGAGATTGCAAATCCTTATCTGACATTCTCACTGGCACCCGACGACTTGGCACATGCATTAGCTTTCCATTTAGCCCTTCGACTCCAAGGCACTCCCAGCAGTGGCGGGGCTGTGTCGAAAATGACTGAACTTGAAACTGAAACACACGGCTAACGGTTTTTTCTTTGCCCGCCCGCGCAGGCGTGATAAATAGAGGGAGAGAGAGAGCGAGCGAGCGAGCGAGAGAGCTTTCGCCCAACGCTAACCTGTGGTGACGTGCAACCAGCGAGAGCTGCTGACGATTACGTGCACTCAAAGGGACACGAGCATGTACAGGCTGCACTCCTGTGCAATCAATCCTTCGTGCACTTTCTCGCCCGATCCAGCGGAGTGGCTGGAAAGTCTCCAGGTTCCCAGCGCCATTTCTCGCTCAACTTTTAATTTGACTCCTACGCTCGCCTGCTCCCAGCGAACCGGCGCGGACCTGTGCCGCACGGCGGAAACCTCGCCGATCAGCGGGCGAGTCCCTTGGCCATGGGACCCTCAGGGACTTTTTCCACAACCAAGCCGCTCATAGAGGACTCCAGCGAGCCAAAGGGACTCGAGTTTTGGCGAACAAAAGAATGATCGTTGTGTGTGCAATGCGAAGGCACGCGAGTGGCCCGCCGCTCGCCCGCGCACCTCTACACCGGGCCGATATATCTCGCGAGCGCTCTGGTTTGCGAGCGGCGGGCGACAGTTTCCAGAGCTCAGGCGCGCGCTAACGGGGCGGCGATAAACACAGCGCCCGCACGCGCGCACGCACGCACACCCACATGATGCCCTGGTCTCATTAGCGTGCACCAGAAGAAAGAAGAAGCCATGGAATGAGATAGCGTCCCCTTGGTCGGACTCGGCAGGCGACAGCCTTTGCCCGTCCGATTTCTCGCACAATCTCATTCCGCGCGATCTCGACAACAGGCGCCCGCTGGCTGTCGACTGGGTAGCCCGTCTACTCCCAAGAGCACACACGAACACGAACACAAACACAAACACAAACACACCTACAGAGCTTACGCTAGCGCCTTCGCCTTGCACGTGCGAGACGCGCGAGTGCGCGCGCAGGCGCTAGCTGCCCCTGCACCTGTGCCAGAGCGCCAAGCGGGCGCTAGGGTTGGACCGCTCCAACGCCTTCGCCGCCGGTGCCATTTGCACGTGCTGAGGCTGCGAGTCCATTGCGGGCCGACTCGCACGAACCTTTTGGACGAACTGGAGTGCCGAGTATATAAGGAGCTGGACGTCCGGTTGTGGGGATCATTCAACGAACGAGACGAGAACCAACCGCAGGTGCCAGCAACCAGAAACCAGCAACTCACTGAAGGTTCAGGTGATTGACAGTAAGAATCGAAGCCAGCAACCAGAAGCCACCATCATGTACAAGCTACTCGTAAGTGTCGCCCAGAGTCGAGTGAGCGAGCGAGGGACGAGGTGAGAGAGTGGGCCAGGTAGAGAGCTCATATCCGCTTTCCCGCCCGCGCCCGCCCCCACCCACCCGCTCTCCCTCTGGAGTTCCAACTAATGCGCGCCTACACTCCACCACCTTTACCGTCTCGCAGATCCTCTCAGCTTTAATCTCAGCCGTGTCATCGCACGCCATCGGTAAGTATCTTGTCATCGCTTCTAGAGCAGCTGTACCGAAGGAGTGGCACTGAATGACTCAACGATCTGTTGTCTCAATTCGTTTGCTTGCATACGCTTACGCACACCCGGACGTCTGCGCCGGCCGCATGTGCACGTGCTTGTATCCGTCACCTGCGCGCCGCCCACACCCCGGCTCCCCTTAATTAATCTGTGAAGACCCCGCCGCCGTGAAATCGCCTCTCCCGCCGCCCCCGCCTGCCCCGCTCGCAGCGCCACTGCACGCCCCACTGGCGGCTCCAGCTGTCGCTCTGGCCCCGGCCGTCGCCGCCGTGCCAACTCTGACCGCTGTGCACAGCCAGCGTCTGATTCCGCAGCCGCCAGCCGTCCACTCGGTCGCTTCGCCCACCACCGTCCTCCAGACCGTCCAGACCGGAACCGCCGTGGTCGGCCACCAGAAGGTCGGCGACCAAGTCGTTGGCAGGACCGCCGACGTGAACGGCTACGCCTTCAAGTCTGAGGTGCGTCACGACGCTCCAGTGCACATCCCGGCCGCGCCCATCGCTGTCGCCGCCCCGGCGCCAGCCGTCGCCTACCCAGCGCCAGTTGCTGTTGCCGCCCCGGCCCCAGTGGCTGTTGCTGCCCCCGCACCAGTGGCCGTGGCCGCCCCGGCGCCAGTGCCCACCCAGACCATCCACCCAGCCCCGCCAGCGCAGGTCAAGAGCTACACCGTCGAGACTGGCCACCAGATCGCTCATGACCACGTGGTCACCTCGCCCGTCATCAAGAACACAGTCCACTCGCCAGTGATCGGCAGCCAGCCAATCATCGGCCAGGTGCCAGTGGCCGCGCCGGCCGTCGTCGCCGCCCCGGCTCCACTCGCCTACCCGGCGCCAGTCGCCGCCCCGCCAGCGTACTAAGCTAGCTAGCTACCAGCGTCCAATGACACAACACAGGTCAGCGCTCGTCAGCCGGGCCGGACCTCCATCTTGTCCCAGAATCCCCCTCTTTTCTTTGCACGCGTGCTGGTGAGACCGCACAGTGACCGTTGCAGACTGGCCGCGCGCTCGTGTGCGCCCCGAGCGCCCCTTGTTCCACTCGGGCCGATCACAGTGGAGCACCGGTTCATTCGGGCGTGGAAACCCGAACTTGGTTCGTGGGGGCGTGTCGCACGCGAGCGCCTCGCACACGCACAAGAGCGCGCGCGCGTCCGCTTGTCAACACCACCGGCCAGATCATAATTAAATGATGAAAAGGTAGACTCGTCTTCGTAAGCACACATCTACTTCCTGACTTCGCGCGATCGCTTGCCGCTCGCCGGAGCGCTTAGTTCTCGAACGTTCGGCGACCCCACTCGCTAGCCCGACCCTCGAGATTCTTCTGCCACTCGATCGGCCTGCGAGCGCGTCATCGAAGTGCTCAAACAGTGTCTAAACCAATAGACTAGTGCCTCTTGTTTACCTGCCGCTCGTTGGCGCAGCAAAGACGACGCGCAAATTAGCGGCATAGCTGCGGAACTTTCCGCACGCTCGCCAGACTGGCTCGAACTTTGGTCCCGCAGTGGCCGAGTGGAGGCTCGTCACCGTGTCATCTACGCCTCTCGAAGGCTTCGATTGCATCGATCCACGAGCTTGGCGGCGCCGCCAGTCAACAAGCTGTGTTTGTCGCCACCAACGTCTGCATGTCGTCAGACTCGCCTCTCTGATTGGACCCCATCGAGCGCCCGTCACGGCGACACAAACGCGAGCCCATCACTCTAATGTTATGCAAACGCACCCGTCGTGGCTCACCTGTTGACTCACTTAATTGGCGTATAAATAGAGACACAGCCTCGCGAGCCAGCTCGATGTCACTAATTGGCACGTAGGAGTTTTAGCTCAGAGTAGAAGCACATCGCGGCGAATTGCAAGCGACAACTGCAAAAACCCTCACTAAACCATCACAAGCCACGCAATGATCGCGAACAAGCTCACCTTTGTGTCTGTGGCCCTCGCCGGCTTGCTGGCCGCCTGCATTGTCGAGGCGCAGGACCAGAGCGGCATGGTGACGCCCACCGCCCAGGACCGATTTGCCTCCTTCTTCGACCCGGTCGTGCACACCGAGGTGTCTGAGCTAGGCGGTCGTAAGGTCAACGTGCACGTGCCCGGAGTGTTCGACCTCAGGCTCGACACTCGCGCCAACAACCAGGGCATGCGTATGACCCAGACTGTGCTCGGCGGTCTCGTGCAGATCTACGCCGACCGCACTCGTGACCTCACCACCGGCCGCTCCACCGGCCCCATCAGCGTCAAAGTCGGTGGCATGACAATGTACCAGAACCAAGAGGCGCGCGTCCTCAGCCAGAGCATGGCCGCCTCAATGCCAGGCGTCTGATAGCGATTGCGTAATCGTGGGAGGAACATATCGGCTCTCACACTCAAAGAAATAAAGTGATTGGCACCGAACCTTGGTGATATATCTGTGTGCTTTGTGTGCTCAGGATTGCAAATACGTCGTTCTGCTAGCCGAGCAGAAACCTCATTTTATTTGATCAGACCTCTCTTCTCTTCTACACAAATCTGTGTACGGAAGCGACTTAATACCGTTCTCGTGCTTGATGATGCAATCGTTATCTGCTCTGGAGATTAAGATGGCATTGCAGTCACGGAACTCGCCAGCTATGACCCTCACATGTTGACCACTTTCAGTAGGCTCCACTGGAACGAGATCAGAGCTTGGCACACCTAGAGTTCTGTCCTCGCTTTCCAAAAAGATGTTGGTGACACTTCCTGAAACGTTTTTGATATATCCGATCTGGTTCACCAGGGAACCTCCAGCTATCTTGACCATGAGTCCTGGCGTTTGCCAGTCATGTGATGCCTCAATACCCGTTCCGGGAGTCTGAGGCTGATGTGGAAGATTCGAGGTTGGACCAGGGGTCATCGCAGAGTATGCACCATAGCTGGAAGCAGATGGTGGAGGATGGAAACCTGGAGATGGGGCAACATAACTGTTTGAACCGACTTGCTTACCAATAGCCGGAGAGTTCGCCGGATATTGTAATGGGCTATAAACACTGAAGTCGTTGCCAGAGTATAGACCAGGTGTTTGGGGCGTGTAGGGTCCGACAGTTTCCGGAGTTTCAGCCTGTTGATAGTTAGGAGTTGCGGGTGCCGCATAATTGTGCGGAGGCTTAGGTGACACTGGGTCGTCCATGTCGAAGTCTGCTCTAGGAGTTTGCGTGGGATGCATTGGTGTCTGTGATCCATCAGTGTGCATGGGCGTTTGCAGTCCTGGATGTGCTGGAGTTCTACTACCATGCGCTGGTGTGGCAGAGCCATATGCTGGGGTCTCTTTTGTGTATGTCGGAGGTCCATAAGTATATGGAATTAGGCTTCCATCCGCGTTCTTGATATGTTGCATTGATACAGTGATAGTTCGACAGTCCGAGTGCAATTCGACTCTTGCGTTACCCTGGATTGCATCTTTAACAATTCCTATATGACCTTTATAAGAGCCACTAATAATTTTGATAGTTTTACCTATCAATTTCTGCGAGTTTTGATCGCGACCGCCGAATGCGCTTGGCGCCATTGTGTTGCCACCAGGAATACAATTGGCAGAGGTTGGATGCAAAGGGGATGCAACTCGTGGCGACATGAAGCCGGAGTTAAAGTCAGCACCTGAAAACCCGGTAGTCATGCTCCTATTTGTCGATGATCCAATAACCTGGAGAAGTCTAGTTTTACACGCAAACATACCTCCGTTTTCAATTATCGTCTTAGAGTGCAGAAACGCGAATGTTCTGTAGATGTGCTTCACGACTGCGGTTTTGCCTTTGTAATCACTATCACCTACAACTGTGACTTGGTCATTGACTTGGATTGGACTGTTGTCTTTGTCAAGCGCTACCGCTTTCTTGTTGGATTCGCTCTTTTTGGTTACAGCCTGAGACTTGTAAGGTCTTACTTTTCCATGCTGCGTCAATATATGAAGATTTTCTCTCTCCAACCTGACTATGACACCAACAGTCTGCGGGTCGATCTGGACTAAATCTCCATAGTTGAAGTGACCGAGACTGTCGACACCAGTAGCTCGGTCTGGACACAGCTGTAGATCACGAACAAGGACCTTAATTTCGTCCATAGAGAGGTCACTGAGGAGAATTGCATTCTTCTCGTCAGTTCTCACGATAGTTCCGGTGTCACCTTCGTAACGACCCTCAACCACTTTGACGTGATCGCCTTCGTGGAAACACTTCCTCAGCTCCGAGGCAGGAAATTCTAGTGGATCCTTGAGTTCAGCATGATTCGGTAACATGGTGACTTTAGATCCATCTACCGCAATGACCTTACCTTGTAGGTGTACTAGCTCTCCCTCACAGACTTCAACTTTGTCTCCCGAGGCAAATTTAGTTTCCTTCTCAGCACCTAGTTGCAGCTCGGCCTTGTCAAGTCCCTGTTCTTCTGTACTTTCCAGCTCATTGAGTGTCGGTTTAACACCATCAACTATGATAGAATCCATAGGGAAAGTCTTGTACAAGAGACCTCGCCTGTAACGATTAGATTCAAAGATTTGGAAATCACCGTCCGTCGTGACCTCACCTCCAATCGATCGAATGGCATCTGGATCGAATAACTTCTGAGGGGGCCGTCTGAGTTTTGAGAAACGCTTGTTAGCGTCCTTGTCAACAGCGGTCCTCATAGCACCCCTCATCTTAGTATAATCTATCCTAGGTTTCAGCCTGAGAACAACTGTGTTTGAGGCTGCATCTACGTAGTCAACTTGAGCTAAGTCACCCTTGTAAAGTGCACGTTTGATACGCACAAATTGATCTGGCTTAATCTTAGGTTGCTCTGTAATAACTCTGAGCACATCAGTCATCTCAGATATTGGAACCATGTTCTGTCTGTATAAACCCAAACGAAGATTGTTGACGCCATCGATAGCTTGCTTGACATGGGTCTGCTTGTAGGCCTCGATGTAGATATAACCCTTGACAGCGTCAAGAGCTATGACCGATTTAATCTGTAGGGGACCCGGATCTTCTTTCATGTTTTGATAAGCGATATATTTGCGCATCAGCTGGAGAGCAGCGGTTCTTTCGGCTCCTATTTGACACTTGACCATCCAGAGATTGGGGTCTTTGACAGTGGGTAGATGCGCTGTCTGTGTGATCTCTTCATTAAGTTCCTCCGAGTCACGATACGAATGTAACGCACTCTCCCTAGCGGACTGTTCAGCGTATTTGTTCTTGTAGTAATCTTCTATCTCACGTTCGTCTTTATTTTCCCACATCATCTGGAGCCGGCGATGTTTTGATATATCTGCCTGACCGGCTTGGGCTGCTGCTGCAGCTTCGATCTCTGACCTCCTGTCGCGTGGATCTATGAGGTCATCGAAATCATCTCCATCATAGTCATCCTCCTCGGCTCCATCGTCGACCTCAGCCTCGTCCAAGATGAACGCTTCCAAGCCAGTCTTCTTACGTTTCTTCGACATTTTGATTGATGTTCTTCTAAAGGATAAGAAGTGGAAGTCTGTAGAAAATTACACCGGCGGTCTGATGTGAGGTTAGGTTTTAAGTCTAACTGTAGTAACTAAACTGTAAAAATTGCGTTGCCTAGAATAAAGGATAATATGTTTGTAATGCTGTCAGGTGCGAAAAATGTGCCGGACAACTCATTAAAATTAGAGCGGACATGCTATGTGTAGACAGTGACGGGAATTCCTGGCAATAACTTAGAGATTTGAGAGTTTTGGTTTGCATTCGCTTTGGCGTCACTTTATTCAGCGAGCATTTGCTCGATGGTGATTTTGTGTGTGCAAGCCCGTCGGTGCGACCCCCGCTAACTTGCGCTGGAGTGACTTGTAATTGTGGGGAACGGCACTGAGAGACCTCAACAGGCGTCGTTGGTCCTGGCGGTGTGCGTGTCCAGAGGGATCTTGCACGCTTACCAAACGGCTTGTCCTTCTCTGCACGCACCAGACACAGGGGCTGCGCACGCGTCCAGGTGCAGCGCGTTCACCCGGTTGTTTGCTATGGACGAACGTTAGAAAAAGCACCGGTTCCTCTCTCCAAACCGCCGTCTTGCTCGCCCACAACTAGCTCTATTTAAAAACCAGATTCTTACACCAGTGTGTTGAATCAGTTCGGTAGATACCACACCCCAAATAACATCAAAGTACCAAGTTGAGTCCAAACGACTTGTACGTTGAATCCCGCCCCCCAAATAACCAGATTCAGCCGTTGGTGAAGTTGAAACACAAAAAACAACAACCATCAGTTCCAGATCAAGGCCCATCTAGCCATTCAAAAACAACACAGACATGTCACGATATGACTTAGATAGTATTCTCCAACAGGCCACATCCATGGATATGCCCGTGGGAACCTCGTCAAAGCCACCGCGGTGGCAGAGGAAGAACGACAGCCAGATGTACAATAGTTTCAATGTATCAACAGTTTTGAATCAAACAAATGATCTATTGAACAATCTCACTATGGCCGACACCAGTAAGCGCCATAATGAGACTGTCAACGCAGGCGGACCATCGTCGCAGCAATCACACAAGACACCCAATTCGAAGCGTAGTTCACAACAGAACACCTCTCGGATGGGCATGACTCCCGGCGGCAAAACTCCTTCGCGCCACAACATACCGAAACCTGGCGCTAAGACGCCCAAGACCCCCATCCATGGCGGGATGGACAGATATATACCTAACAGGACTTGTATGGATCTCGAGAAGAGCCACTACCTAATGACACAAGCCAACAAGGCTGATCAAGAAAACGACCCAAGATTGAGGGAGAGACTCGGAACTAATCTAGACCAATACAGAATTATGTGTTACACTGACAAGGCGCCCGTCGCTCAGGAAGGACAAGCCACTAATCTTCATGTCGCCTACAGTTCAAGCAAGAATGCACCATCAGCAAAGAAGAGCACTCGTCTCATACCCTCACAACCAGAAAAGATCCTCGACGCACCCGAGCTACTCAATGATTGGTATCTGAATCTTTTGAGCTGGGGCGGCCCGAATGTGCTGGCGGTCGCTCTCAGCTCTTCAGTGTACCTGTGGAACGCAGTAACTGGTGATATCAAGTGTTTGATGCAGACACCTGAAGATGAGTACGTAAGTTCGCTCTCGTGGATACAAGACGGTTCTCATTTGGCCATCGGCACCAGTCTCAACCACGTAGAGATCTGGGATGCCGAAACAGGTTCCCGAATGCGTCGTATGACTGGCCACTCGCAGCGTATCACTTCGCTCGACTGGAACTCGCACCTTCTGACCAGCGGTTCGAAGTCGGGCTTGATCTTCCATCACGACGTCCGCGTGCCAGAGCACCACATCGGTACGCTCAACGGCCATGCCGGCTACGAAGTTTGTGGCCTGAGATGGTCGCCTGATGGCAAGTACCTAGCTAGCGGTGCGAACGATAGCAGGGTTAATGTCTGGTCCGGCTCGCAGATAACGCTCGATGCCGAATCTGTGACTCCTCTGCAGCAGCTCTCGCACGCTTCAGCCGTCAAGGCCATAGCCTGGTGTCCCTGGAAGTCTCACTTGTTGGCCACAGGTGCCGGTACCACTGACCGACACCTTCGGGTGTGGAATTCTCAAAACGGTAACTGTCTCCATATGGTCGATACATTATCTCAGATATCTGGACTCGAGTGGAATGAAGAGCACCAGGAGCTGGTCTCAGCACATGGTTTTCAAAACAACGAGATCAACATCTGGAAATTTCCCACCATGACCAAAGTTGGCGAGATGCGCGGCCACACGATGAGAATCCTCGGCTTGAGTATGAGCCCAGACAGGTCGACCGTTGTTTCGTTGGGTGCTGATGAGACGCTCAGGTTCTGGGGTTGCTTTCCAATCGATACTCAACGAAAGAAAAAGGTTGAGATGTCAGCCAAGAAGACCTCGATAAACCCAATCCGTATGAGTTTGCGTTGAAGTCCCCATGCAACCACGTCTCCTTGGGCCACTAACCCAATGGACACTGCTCGGTTGAAGAATTTTAATCACCTAACACATACATGCGCCAACTCTCGGCGCATAGGCCAGGCACGTGATCACATACACGCAGAGGCCTGAGTGTATCTGATCAACCACTTGATCAGATACAGATCTCTGGAATAAACATCGCAGCGCCGATATGACTGATCTAGAATCAGCTTCCCTCACATGGAACTAACTCATGCTCTCACATACCCCCACGAGCTTGATATCCAGTCGCCACCTCGCGAGCACAGGCAAGTGTTCGTCGTGGGGCACGCGCGTGCTCACATGATATTGTTTGATTACTGGCCCTGGCCTCTGAGGGCGTGGCGCGCTCAAGGGTGACAATGACGGCCAGATGCCTCCCTCGCAGCGCGGACAAGGGCACGCATTACGAGCTGCACACGAGCGTGTGAAGCCTCGCTGAGCTTGAGGCTTGAACGGAACGCCACAATTTCCCAGTCACACCCATCGGTGTGGCGGCGGCGACATAGGGGCGAAGCTGGTCTTCGCTGTCCGAGGCCGCCGCTGTAGTCGCCGCCATCACAATCAGATATTCAGCAGCGGCCCGCTCGATGGCGCGATGCGGCCGCGGCCAATCATTAATGAGATTTGCTCGCTTGTTGGGGCTCGGGCGCGCGCGTGTCGCCTGACGAACGCCCACGAGAGTGCGGGCAGGTGGCAGCCAAAGTGTGGACGTGAGCTCGCGGACGCGGGCCCGAGCCGAGCGGACAGGCCAGCTGGGCTCGGGCGCCTGGCTCGTGGGTCGCCGACATATCGCGTGCGCCCGCCTCGAATGTTGCAAAAATCAATGACAGCGCAAACATTGAACTGGCCCGGACAGGTCAGCCTCGCCGCCGTGGTCTCTCTCCCTCTCTCTCTCTCTCTCCATCTCTCTCGCTTGCTTTGCAGTCAGCCGGGCGCCAGCGAATACATACGCACGCACCACAAACAAATGGGCGCGCACATACACATACACATACACAGGTACAGGTTAATGAGCGGGTGAGGCGGGTCGAGTCGATGATGCAAATGAAGCGAGGCCGAGAGTGCGGGAAAATGCGCGCCAAAATTGGGTCGACTTTGGCTGTCAGCGGGCGCCAGTCGACTAAGCTGAGCGAGGGGAAGTAGGAGGTGGGGGCGGGGGCCGGGGGCTGGGAGGTTTGCAGCATCGAACAGCACTGGGGCCACTCATTCGCGCTCTCGATTGGCCGACTGGCTGACAATGATCGACATGGTGGGCACTTTCACCGGCGTATCAGATTGTGAGAGCGGCCTCAGTTCGTGCGTGGCCAGAGTTTGTGTGTGTGCTCGTGTTTGTGTGTTACGTTACGCGAGCGAGCGCCAACCTCATTTTGTCTTGCGGCGGCGTCGGCGGGTCGCACTGATTGGCGGCGGCGGCGACGAGCCCCACTCACCGGACACTCAGCCGCTGCGCAAATGAGTGGCTGCTCGTGCACTGCTCTGTCCGTGTGGGGCGCTCGAGGCTGGCATTGAAAAGAATATCGCACTCTAGTTTGAATAGTAATAATTATCCTATCGTCCATCGTTCACACAGAAAGATTTCAGCAGAGAGGGAACCGATCGACCAGAGATGTGGTTTGATGAGCGAGTGGGCGAGAAAATGTAGATCACAGGCGAGCGCGCGCGCCTACCAGCACCTAGACGAGTTGGGCAACGAGTGTGTGGGCGCGCGCGAGCCAGTGAGTGCGCACTCGAGCCAGCCAGCAAGCCATTGACAAGACCGCAACAAGGCGGCCGCGACTCGATCACCACACGCCCGATGATTTGTCCTCTCGCCGCTGGTTGTTATTGTTATTGTCTTGAAGGCGCTCGTGTGGGCGCGTGGGCTCGCGCCAGTGAACAAATTTAGTAGAGTATTTTTATCTTCTGAGCGAGAGGGAGAGAGAGAGAGAGAGAGAGAAAGAGAGTTAGAGAGAAAGAGAGATTCAACTTTTACTAGGAAATCAATTGAATGAATCAATCCATATTTTTAAAGCCCATCACAATTACACTGTCCTCGTCCTCAAGACGCACATACAAAGGCAAACACTGGAACACAGCCACACGTGTCAGTCTCAATCAATTAGCGTTCAGTGGAACACAAGACGCCACCTGCCGGCCACGCGCGCGCCCGCGACACCCGAAACTCCCCCGGCGGCGCCATGAGCCAGCGGCGTCGCATACGCGCCAACGACCCGGAGTTCAATAGTCAGTTCGAGTACGCCGACAACTACATCAAGACCTCCAAGTATACACTGCTCACCTTTTTGCCGCTCAACCTCTTCGAGCAGTTCCGCCGGCTCGCCAACACATACTTCCTGTGTCTGCTTATTCTCCAGCTGATCCCCCAGATCAGCTCGCTCACGCCCATCACCACCGCCGTCCCGCTAATCGTTGTGCTGGCCATCACGGGAATCAAGGACGCGCACGACGACATTTGCCGCCACCAGAGCGACAACCAGGTGAACAATCGGCTCAGCGAGCTGCTCAAGGATGGTCGCCTGGTGCGCGAGCCCTGGCACAAGGTCAAGGTGGGCGACATTATTCGCATCGAGAACGACCAGTTCGTCGCGGTGAGTTGAGGCGTTAGAGTAGAAGTGAAATTGCTAGAAGTGCGCCCAGTAGAGTCGCTAACACCCGACTCCGCCCCTACCCTCATGCTCACCCCTTCACGATGTTCAACACGTGACGTCCCGACTCGTGGCCCTATGTGCACTCCTCTATCTCCTGACGACCATTCTACAGGCCGATCTCATGATTTTGTCCACGAGCGAGCCGAACGGGTTCTGCTTCGTCGAGACCGCAGAGTTGGACGGGTAAGTGGCGCCTTGTGTGATTGTGTGGAGAGTGATCTGTGTTCAGTCTACATCGACAAACATGCTCACAAGTGACCAGCAAGCTAACCTAATCCAACCAACAGCGAGACCAATCTGAAGTGTCGCCAGTCGCTGAGCGAGACCGCCAATCTGGGCGACGACATCGAGGCACTGGCCGCGTTCAGGGGCGAGATTGTGTGCGAGCCGCCGAACAACAATCTCACCAAGTTCGAGGGCACTCTCTTTTGGCACGACGAAAAGTTTTCCGTGGACAACGACAAGATGCTGCTGCGCGGCTGCATCCTGCGCAACACCAAGTGGTGCTTCGGGCTGGTAATCTTCGCGGGCCGCGACACCAAGTTGATGCAGAACAGCGGCAAGACCATCTTCAAGCGCACCAAGAGCGACCGCCTGCTCAACATCCTCATCATGGGCATTGTGCTCGCCCTGCTCACCATGTGCCTGTTTAGTTCGCTCGCCTGCGGCGTGTGGGAGATGCTCACCGGGCGCCACTTTGTGCGCTTCCTGCCACGCGAGCCCTTCATCGGGGCCGACTCGTTCACGGGCGCCTCCATCACGGCCATCCTGACCTTCTTCAGTTACCTGATTGTGCTGAACACAGTGGTGCCCATCTCGTTGTACGTCAGTGTCGAGGTGATCCGCTACTGCCAGTCGCTGCTCATCGACTTCGATAACCAAATGTACTACCGGCCCAAGGACGCCTACGCCAAGGCGCGCACCACGACGCTCAACGAGGAGCTGGGCCAGGTGGAGTACGTGTTCTCGGACAAGACGGGCACCCTGACGCAAAACTTGATGACCTTCAACAAGTGCACCATCGCGGGCCAGCTCTATGGCGAGGTGAAAGACTACGCCACGGGCGAGATGGTGGACATCAGCAACGAGAACGAGCACCTCTTCGAGCCGCTCGACTTTGCCGCCCACAACCCGCACTTCTACGAGCCCAAGTTCAAGTTCTACGACCGGAAGCTGCTCGATCGGGTGCGCGCCGCCGACCCGCAGGTGCACGAGTTCTTCAAGCTGCTGGCGCTGTGTCACACGGTGATGAGCGAGGAGAAGAACGGCCGACTTGAGTACCAGGCGCAGTCGCCCGACGAGGCGGCCCTGTCGTCGGCGGCGCGCAACTTTGGCTTCGTCTTCAAGAATCGCACCTCGAACACCATCGAGATCGAGGTCCTGGGCGAGCCGCAGACCTTTGAGCTGCTGGCCATCCTCGACTTCAACAACGTCCGCAAGCGCATGTCGGTGATCGTGCGCCAGCCCAATGGGGCGCTCACGCTCTACTGCAAGGGCGCCGACTCTGTGATATTCGAGCACTTGGACGCGAACAGTGCCAAGACCAACAAGCTGCGTGATATCACCACCGACCACCTGGAGCACTTCGCGGGCGTGGGCCTGCGCACGCTGTGTCTGGCCAAGAAGGAGCTCGATGAGGCGACTTATGCGCGCTGGCAGGAGAGCTTCCACCAGGCCTGCACCAGCATCGAGGAGCGCGAGGCCAAGGTGGACGCCTGTTACGAGGCCATTGAGTGCAACCTTGAGCTGCTGGGCGCCACCGCCATCGAGGACAAGCTCCAGGACAACGTGCCCCAGACCATTGCCAACCTGTTGGCGGCCAACATTAAGCTGTGGGTGCTGACGGGCGACAAACAGGAGACGGCCATCAACATTGGCTACTCGTGCGAGCTGCTCAACGACGAGATGTGCGAGATCTTCATCATCGACGGCTGCTATCCCGAGGAGGTGGACAAGCAGCTGCGCCGCTGTCTCAAGCAAATCAATCGCATGCAGACACGCCTCCGCAACCAACAGCACCGTCAGCCCGCCAGCAGTCCCGTGGCGAGCCGCGACCGAGCCCACCGGCCGGGCGCCGGCTCGTCCACGCCCCCAGCCAACCGGCGGCCCGCCGGCAAGCGACCCGCAGCGGCCGGCGCCAGCGCCCTCGGGACTCGGCGCCCTGCGGGCCACCCGGAAGCTTCGCGCGCAGGCGCAAGCGGCCCGGGGCGCCGATGCGTCGGCCCCCAGTCGGCGGCCGGCGCTGGCGTCGGGCCGCGCAGCCGAGTGGCGCCCTCTGGCCAGGGGGCGGGCACTCAGTCGGCGGGCGGCCTGGCGAGCAACTGGTCGCTGCACTCGAATCAGCTCAACAATAACGACCACAATAATAACACGAACAGTCTCAGCGGCCAAACCACCACAGTGCCGAGCGCAATCTTTGGCCTCAGCGCTACCAAAGAGTTGTCGGCCGACGCGCTGGAGATGGACCATCTCGGCGGCGGCGGCGGCGGCGGCGGTGGCGCCACTCACTCGCCTCTCTTCGACCATATCAACAACAACAACAACAACAACATCAGCGAGTCCATCTACACCATCAACCTCGACTCGCATACACACCCGGCCACCCTGAGCTCGTCCGTGGCCGGGCTCGTCTCGCCGCCCAACCAGTCGGCCAAGCAGCACTCCACCCACTTGGCCGCGCCCGCCACGCCCCAGCCGCCGAGTCGAGCGGCGAGCGGCCTGGCGAGCCCCAAGCCGCAGCTGGGCGGCGGCGACCCGGCCGGCGGCTTTGCGCTCGTCATCAACGGCCACTCGCTGGCGCACGCGCTCTGTCCCAACCGCGAGGAGCTCTTCATCCAGGTGTCGACGCGCTGCAAGTCGGTGATTTGTTGCCGCGTCACGCCGCTCCAAAAGGCGCTCGTGGTGGACCTGGTGAAGCGGCACAAGAAGGTGATCACGCTGAGCATCGGCGACGGCGCCAACGACGTCTCCATGCTCAAGATGGCCCACATTGGCGTGGGCATCAGCGGCCAGGAGGGCATGCAGGCGGTGCTGGCGAGCGACTTCGCGGTGGCCCAGTTCTCCTATCTCGAGCGACTGCTCCTCGTCCACGGCCGCTGGTCCTACTTCCGGATGTGCAAGTTCCTGCGCTACTTTTTCTACAAGAACTTTTCCTTCACACTTTGCAACCTGTGGTACGCCTTCTTTTGCGGCTTCTCGGCTCAGGTGAGTGGAGTGCATATGCTCATGCGAGTTGGAGTTGAATGCAATTTGTTAACAAACTCACACGCGCACACACACACGCATGCACACACACACAGACAACTAACGGTGACACACTCGCCGCAGACTCTCTTTGACCCCATCTTCATCTCCTTCTACAATGTGCTCTACACCTCGCTGCCCGTCCTGGCGCTGGGCATCTTCGACCAGGACGTCAACGACCGCTTCAGCGCGCGCTTCCCGCTGCTCTACACGCCCGGCCACATGGACCTGCTGTTTAACAAGTACGAGTTCCTCAAGAGCGTCGCCCAGGGCATCCTCACCTCCTTCACCACCTTCTTCATCACCCAGGGCGCCCTCATGGAGGCGGTGGACGCCGAGGGCGTGAACCTGGACTCGCACGAGCTGTTCGGGTGTGTCGTGAGCACCAATCTGGTGCTGGTGGTCACCGCCCAGGCGGCCCTGGACACCTCCTACTGGACGGTGTTCAATCACATCGTCATCTGGGGCAGCATCGCCTTCTACTTCGCCACCACGCTCGTCTTCAACTCGCGCCTCATCCGCACCCAGTACCTGGGCGTCTTCCGGAAGGCCCTGAGCACGCCCGTGTTCTGGTTCACGCTGGCGCTGGTGCTGGCCATCCTCCTCGTGCCCATAATCGCCTACCGCTTCTACAAGCTCGACGTGGAGCCCACGCTCGCCGACAGGTGTCGCTTCGTGCAGCGGCTCGCTCGCCAGCGGCGCGCCAAGTCGGCCGCCTCGGGCGCCGCCGGCGAGGGCGCCCTGGGCGCCGGCGGCTACACCGAGGCGCAGCTGTTGCGGCGCCGCTCGAGCACGCGCAAGAGCAGGCGCTCCATTCGCTCCGGCTACGCCTTCTCGCACCAGGAGGGCTTCGGGAACCTCATCACCTCGGGCATGCTCATCAAGTCCTCGAGCTCGTTCGCCGCCGACGACGAGCAGCTGCGCGCTGTCCGCCAGCTGGCCCGCAGCGGCGGCGCCGGCGCCACCACCGGAGTCGCCGCACCCGGCGCCTGAGCCCCGCCGGCCCAGGTACAGGTCCGTAGCCGGCCGCAGTGCAGACGCGTGGCGGCCAGGCCGGCGACCCGGCGACCCGGCGACCCGGCGACCCGGCGACCCGGCGAGCAATAAACAGCGGCCCGCGCACGTGGAGGCGGCGCGCACGTGACGACCGGTCGCGGGCCCGATCGGCGTGGGCGTGCGGCCGCGCGCTCGCCGAGATTGCGGAAATGGTGTGAATTATGTCGCGCTCGGTGGACTCTATTCAACGACAAACTACCCGCAGCTGGCCCACTACTTTGGCGCGCGCCGCCGGCCAAGATTAGCTCTCGTCAGCACGCCGGCCATTCCACGAGTCGCTATTCGCTAGTCGCGAGTCGCGAACCGGCGCTGGCCGGCGCCGTGCACGTAGCGCACGTACGCGCGCCACGTGCGCCCCCGTTCGCCCCGCCCACGCGCAGCTCATCGAGAGCTCTCGGCCGCTCACTAATGCGTTCCTCGCGCCCGCGCCACCGCCCGGGCGCTGACACACTTTCGCCCGAGCCTTCGGTTGAAAATATTCGCGCCGGAAGTGGCGGAATGCGCCCGCGGTGGCGCGCTCGCTGGCGCGTGATGTTCGGACTGGACGGTTGTTGATGAGTCGGTTGTTGTGGTTATGGGAGTTTTAGTCGTGGTAGTCGTGGGTGTAGTTTGTGTTGTAGTAGTTGTTGTGTAGTTGCGCTCGTCGTGGTCATGGAAAACGGGCGCCTGCTCGAGCGGGCGACGCCGCAAATGACGTCACGAGCCGAGATGATTCGCAATTGTGTTGCGGTCGACGTGCGGGCGCGAATATGATTTGCTCCGGCCGCACTTGGCCGCTCCCGTCGGACGCTATTTGTGTGCAGACACCGCGCCACTACTTTGCACTACTCAAGAGCGACCAAAGTGCAAACTCGATCGAACATCACAACTCACAGACGCAGACACACACACACACACACACACACACCCAAAGACTCGTCACTTTGACGGCTCGCCGCATCGGCCCAAATCTCGCCTCGCATAGAGTCGCGCAGATTTGCATCCGCCGGAAGTGCGCGCCCATAGTGGGCGAGATCATCTCGAGTAGCGCAAGTTTGGCGCTGCAATGGTGCCGTCGGAAGCGCCGCCTATTGCTGTCAGTGGGCGAGTAAACAAACAGACAAACACGCAAACAAACTCCGCCCAGGGACCAGAGAGGTCGGCGTCTTATCGGGCGCCATCTCGCTTGTCAATGAGCGGCCGCGCAGATCCGCGGCCGCGACTTGACACGCGAGATGAGTTTCACAGACTTACCGTCACGCCGGTCGTCCGGTCGATCTCGGTCTTGAGCGTGCACACGGCTCGCGCGCTCCCGAGACCATAAATTTCTTCGCCCACTCGTCGGGCGCGTGCTCTCATCTCGATTGCATTTGGAACTCGCACGATCCGCACGAGTTCCACGAGTTCCACAAGCCGCACGAGCTGACGATCGGCCTCGATGTCCAATGTAAATAAGCTCGAGCGGGCGCTCAATTATTGTGAGCTGTCCCGCGACTGCCGCCAGCTCGACCTTGACTGATGCGTCCGCACGCATCCGACATGCGGGCGGGTGTGTCCGCGCGCCCCTAGGCGCCCAGAGCGTTGCGGCGCCGCCCTCGCCAGACAGACAGTGGGACGGACACACATAGGGGTCGTGAGTCTGATGATTGGCAGCCAGATTTCATCTCGGCCGACCTGAGCGTGACGTGCGTCACTCTCGAGAAACTCGACGAGGACACGCCAAAGTCGACAAAGTCGTCGCCGACAGTCTAATTGGAACCAAACTGGTTGCTCGCGCACGCGTCTCTTTGCTCGCCCACTTCGATAACTTGTGCGAGTGCAGTGCAGCGCAGTCCAGTGCAGTTCAATGCAGTGCAAGGCAGTGCCAACTCGGCGCCCAGTTCGCCCGCCGGCCCGCAGAGCGCGCGCCGGTCGAGAGTGGCCGCTGGGCTCGAGTTTGCGAGTGTGCGCAAATGGCGGCTGTCGGGGGGCGTGCGCCTAGCGCTCGAGTTGGGCTCAGTTGCTCTCGCAGACGCGCCCGCGCTCGCTTGCGCAACTTAAGTGAACGACTGGCGCGAGGCTGGCCGACGAGCCAGCCGAAGAGGTGGCCTGTTATTCAGCTCATCATTCCGCTCGGCTCAGCTCGGCCTCACATTGCGGCGTCCAAGTGGCGAGAGCGCGCATAGCCGACACAGCGCCGAGAGCGGCCAATCAATCGCGGCCTCGCCTGCGTTTGTTTGTCTGTATGCGAGTGTGCGAGCTGCGACTGTATGTGTGTGAGTCCGTGTGTCCGTGTGTCCGTGTGTCCGTGTGTGTGTGTGTATCTGAATGCGGACCCGGCGCGCGAGTGAAACTGGCAGACCTCGAGTGTCCTGTTGGCTGGCGGCCGCGTGGGCGTGGGCGTGCACATCCGCCGCCCGTGCAACCAGGTGAACTTCGGCCAGTTCTAGTGAACTGAGGCGCGAGCACGCGCGGCCCAATCTTGGCCAGCCGCTCGCGGCAATCTGTCGCCTCGCGGTGGCGCCATCGAGTGCGTAAGTGCGCGGTGGGCGCACGCGCGCGCCAGTCAGAGCGAGTGCACGAGTCCGATATTCATCTGCAAGCGGCCACTTCCGGTGATCAGTGTGCAAGCCGGAAGCGGGCGGATATTTGCCGTCTCGGCGGCTCGCTCGACCGCGCCAGGCGAATTTGCATGCGGGCCCGCGTCGTCGAGTGGGACAGAGCGGCCGCAGAGTTAAGAGCAGCCACGACAACACCAACATCAACACCAGCAACAGCCTCGCCAATAGCAACGACAACAAGACTGGTCCAAGATCCTCGTCAAGCCCGCCGACCGCTCAGTCCGGCAGACGCGCACTCGCCCACGCCCACCGGAAACGCGCGGCAAGTAAGCAGCTGCGCCGAGTAGGCGCCCAACGAGAAAGGTAAGTTTCGTTCGCTCACGAGTGGGCGTTCTCTAGGCGCCCGCATACAGAACACACCGAAACAATGCGCCCCACTCGAGTGGCCGCGAGTGATCGCGTGCGGCGCCCGCATTAGAATGGAGCGCGCGCGATCTGAGAGCCGGCTCCAATTTGCGTCCAGCTGATCGCCAGCGCCCGCCGGAAGTGGCCATGGGTGGGGCTGGTGGCGAGTTTGCTCTAATTGTATTCAAATGGCTGTGTTTTCCCTTTCGGCGCCAGCGTGTCGCGCCACTCGAGACAATCACGTCAGCTCTGGGGCGCGCGCTCGCGCGCAACTTTTAATCCAATTTGTGTCCATTTTCGAGTGTCAGCCGCGCGCGCGCGCACACACGTAATCGAATTACTGGCGCCCGCGGCGCATAGGTGCGCTCGCGAGCCGCGCCCGACCCATTGCGCAACATGTCGGCGGCGGCGGTGAGTTTGGCGCTGCTCCACTGAGGTGCGTGTCAATCTGGTGACGAGAGCTCGCGCCCCGCGGATCGATTGTAATCTGCGGCCGGGCGGGTGTGTGACGCCGGCCGGGCCCGAGGGCGCCGGCCGTGGCGACCCATTGAGAGCATGCGAGCCGGGCGTTTGTGTCCCAGTGAGCGCGTTGCCGTCAAGAGAGCGACTGCCAGCGGCTGGGGCGACCACGACGACGACTACGACAACGACGACGACGACTAGCGAGCGACCAAGAGGACGAGCGAGAGGACGATCAGATCAACGAGCTAGCGAGCGGGCGGCCGACGGACGTGACTGTCATTTGTCGGCGATAACGAACTGGCACGCGCGCGCCGCGCAGTCGCCAAGTCGCGGCCGGCCGTGCGCTTGCTCCCATTCGATTCAAATTAGCTAGTCGTCGGGAGGCCGGGCGCGGAGCCCGAACTTTGAAACTCGACGCCCTCGTTGTTGCGGCCGCCCGGCGACGACGGACACGTTCCGCGCGCCACACAATCTCGAGCGCGCGCCCGCCTAGCTCGCGCAGCCTTGGCGCCTACACGAGCTAGGCAAAGCTAAAGATAATCAGCAGCCACTCTTCGTTTCGTATTCATGAGCGATAGGCGCCAGGCCATGGCGCCTTGCCGGACGTGTCGACGCCGCGGCGCCGGCCAGAGTTGCACGCTGGGCGCGTGTGTTTGTTTTGCGCCCTGGCGCTCGCCATCGGCGTCGTCGTCGTCGTCGCCAACTTCCGACCTGCGCGTGCAGAAATCCTTAACGAACAAGAGGAGGCTTGCGCGCCGAACTGGCTACACCGCCCGCATGCGCTCAGGTCTCACGGATGCCGTTCATTACTTAATGAATTGTGTGAAAGCGATTCACTTTTATGCGCGCCTGCGGCCGACGGGCCCAGAGGGCGGGCGCCTAGCGCCAAGTGGCGAGCGGCAGGCGGCGGGCCGCACGCACAAAGTCCCCGCGCGCCGAGAGGATGAAAGGCGCTCGAGCGAGCGATCACAAGGCTCGCGGAGGCTCGAGCGCACCGATCGATCTGCGCCTCGAATCAGAGCGAAAGGAGTTGGCCTCGGTTCAGTTCGGTTCGTTTCGTTTCGTCTGTCTGGTTGACGTGGTTGACGTGGTTGTCGTTGTTGTCGTTGTTGTCGTTGTTGTCGTTCTTGTTGTTGTTGTTGTTGTCGCGCAGGGCGGACATAAATTGTGAACGTCGTGGTTGCTTCTGCAGCTCCATTTAACCAGAACTCTTTGTGTGCTGGCGTATGTGTCCACTAGACAGCGGCCGCTGGGCCCACACACTGGACAGCAACTGGAGCAAAATAATCGCATCGAGCGAGCGAGCGAGCCAGTCGGCGCAATAATAAACTGCAGCCACGCGCGCGGCGCAGATTTGCCGGCGCCTAGCGACTTTCGGTCTCGCTTTTTGTGCGTGGACGCGCGCGCGCGCACACACACAAAAACCGCACCGATCTCACATCTGCCCCCTTGACCCCGCTGACCCGCAAGCCAATTGGTGTGGCAGTGGGCCGAGATGCCGGCGCTCGCTGGCTCGCTAGCCTTCAGTAGGCCCAAGTTCCGGCTTGTCGAGCGCTTATATAAATACCGCCGCTCGAGCCGGGCCCGCTTCTTTCCGACCAGCTCGCCACTCGGCTAATCTCCGGGCAACCACTTGGCTCTTGAGGCGCACGCGCCGCCAGTCAGTGGACAGAATGACAAAGCGAACAAGTTGTCCGCGGCGGCGGCGGCGGCGGTGGCGGCGGCAATTTGGAACAATGAGACAAAATTAAGCGTCGCCCGCGAGCGCAAGGGATCACAAGTGACTGTGAGCGGTGGGCCGGCGCTTTGCGGTATGTTGTTGGCCGCATCCCACCTGTGGCCAACAATCGAAATACAAAACGGACTGACCGGCTGCGCGACTAAGTGAGTTAGCGCGCGCGCACTCCACTGACGTCTAATCAAATTCAAGGCGACGACTGCTTCTTTCGATGGACGCGCCCGCCCCGCCAGCCGCTCGCCCACCCGCACGGCCAGGGCTGACCTCGGCGCCCTGGGAGGCGCCCACCATCGGCAATTCATTTAGGCCAAAGAGAGCGAGAGCGAGAGCGAGTGGAGGAGGAAGAAAGAAGCAAAGAAAACGGGAGAGAGAGAGAGAATGAGAGAGAAATGTCTGCCTACGATGCGCCGCCCGTTGGTGACGCTCTCGCTGTCAATGTATTGTGTTGCCGGCACTCGTCCCGAGCGCCAGCGCTGTCTGGCGGCCGGCTAGCTGTTGTTGTTCTAAATGAAACCCGAGCGCATTGGGACGCGCCAAGGAATTGGATTGGAGTGAGGCTGGGCCGGCGGCCGCTCGCGCCCACGAGTCGCGTTCATCGACACTCCACATCCACGGGCTCGTCTGCACTCGACCTGGGCGCCCCCGAGACACGAGCGGCTCGCCGGTTTCGTGTTTTAGCTCCACCAATAAAATCCACTCTTCTGTGGCCGCCGCGAAGGTCCTTGCAGACGCTGTTCGCTCTCCAGTGCTGCGCCACAACCAAACTCGCAAACACACATCAGCCCGGCGAGGTGAGCCCACCGGATCATCACTCTCCTCCATGGCCTCCAGATGATTTGGCATGCGGCGCCCACGCACGCCCGCCGCTCACGGTCGGCGCTGCAAACGGCGGGTGGTCACGCCCAGCCCCAAGTTGAGTGGGCTGAGGCCGGAAGCGGCGAGTCTAATTGGTCTTTGGCGGCGGCGCGCCCCTCGACTCCGCTCTTGAGGCGCCCGCTGAGGTGGCCCGACTCCGGGTCGATCCCGAAGCGAGTGCGCAGTCATTAGCCGGCCGGCCTCGGCGGGAGGTGTGGACGAGCAGCGAGCGCGAGGGCGTGGCGCTGCAATCTCTCATTCATATCTCGACATTTTCGCGGTCGCGAGGCTCGTTTGCGTGTGCCCACGCCGTTGCGGGGCGCCGTTTAAATGTTCGCCACCAGCGTCGCCATTCATGACGGCGCTCTCGTTGAATTGGTGCGCCAATTTCTCAGACTCGGCGGCTCATTATTTATCATTCCGGCGCCGGCCAAGTCGACGGCCGAGAAAACGCCGCCACTCGGCGACCATTTGCTCATGTGCAGAAGCCCGACGATGACGACGACCACGAGAGTGTCGGCGGCTGCATAAAACAATGAACGCGCGCGCACAAAGCCACTGCGAGCGCCTAGGACCAAGACAACGCCACCAAGACAAAGCGCTCGGCCGGCCAATTTTTCATCCTCAATCGGTCGCTCTCTCGTGCAAGTCAGAGACTCGGGCGGCGCCTTCCTCGGTCTCAGTGAGAGCGAGAGCGAGAGAGAGAGAGAGGAGAAGGCGCCAAATGGAGTTGAAAAGGTGAAAAGTTGAGTTTGCGCAAGAGTCGCGCCCGGCCGAGCTATCGCCACTGCGAGTCAGCGTCGAGCTGGCTCGCCAAACTCCACGCCGAGTGCGCTCGCGCAAGTGGCGCACCCTCGACGCAACGCAACATCGGCCTCGCCCTCGTCGGGCTGCACTCGGTCGCCTGCAGACAGCGCGCACAACAGCTGCGATTGAGATGTCTCTCGACGGCACCTCGCGCGGCCCCACTCAATCGCTTTGTTCCAAGGGCGCGTCTAGGGGCGTTCGCGCGAGGTCGCTAGGCGCCGGCGTCTCGCGCCTGCCAGCGCAGCGCCGCATTGCAGGCTAGCGAGCTCGCGAGTAGCGCCAGACTCGTCGTCGTCGTCGTCGTCATCTGGCTGGCGCACGTGAGAGCGGCGCCAGCAAGCCCACTGCTGTGGCCGTCGATTGATTTGATGAATAGAGCGAGCGCGCACTTGTCGCTGGTGTCGGGCGCTCGCCTGGCCGTCGCCGGGGCCGCCCGCCCACACGCCCGCCTGCCCGCATGTCTCGAGCTCGATTGTGTCCGCTAGTGGCGCCATAACAAACTCAAGCGCGCCAGCGCAGCACCAGAATGAGATTCATTTCCCCAATGAACCGACGCTAGCGTTTGGCTGGCTGTGAGCGCGCGCCCCAGCCGGCCAACAGTAGCAACGACGACGACGACGACAACAACAACAACAACAACAAGCAGCCCAGCGCGCAGAAGACATCATATGAACGATCGCCAAGCGGCCAATATAATCTAATCACCTCGACGG
Organism: Boswellia sacra; assembly: GCA_013180625.2. Classification (NCBI taxonomy): domain Eukaryota; kingdom Viridiplantae; phylum Streptophyta; class Magnoliopsida; order Sapindales; family Burseraceae; genus Boswellia; species Boswellia sacra. The sequence goes on along the minus strand of SNVD02010401.1, from coordinate 5,586 downwards.
CAGCGCCACGCTCGTCATTAAAATAATACTAACTAGAGCGCGCCAGGCCGGGCGCCCGCGTTGCGCAACTCGACGCCAAGCGGGCGCGCGGATATTGCGCGCCGGTGTGCACGCTCGGGTTGCCATTTACACAATTGAACTCGGCCGTCGGTGGAGACTCGCGCCGGCGCTGGTCGCGTGCACCGCTCGCCACCGATTGAAAAGCTCAGCGGCTCAGCTGCTCATCTGTTCAGCGCCGCCGCCGTCGCCGCCACGAGCACCACAACGACCATGACCACGACGACGAGCTGAGCCAAATCAAGACCAGCTAGAGCGCGAACGGGCATATGAGCGCCGGCGCGCGGCCTTACGAGCGCGGCGCCAAATGAGCGCTCGTGTGGGCGCCGCGGGCTCGCAAACAGCTCGTTGGCGTGCCAAAGGGTCGCCGGCCGGCCAGTTGGCGTCGAGGGCAAACTTAAAATTCTGCCTCTCGCCGGCGCGCTGATGAGCCACAGCGGCGGCGGCGGGGGCGGGGCGGCGACCTCAAGCAGAGGAAGAAAACTGGCGCCCGGCGAGTCAGTTAGTTAAGTTCACCCCCAGCTGCACTGGCACACTCTGCAGGTCGGTCTGGGGGCAGCGCTAGTGCGTGCAATCAAGTGTGAGCTGGGCGGCGGCGGCGGCGGCGGCGAGGCGGCGCACTGTCTTGAGCGCACATCTGGCGAGCAACTCTTGCGCAACTCGAGCCGCGTGTTCGAGTGAATGAGGACGACCACGACGAGCATGATGACGATCATGACGACATGATGTCGAGAGAGCGAGAGAGCCGCGAATCACGCGACTCGACGCGTCTGTTTCGCACAAAATAACAATTCGGCCGCCTCGGCCCGGTCATCGCGCCCGCACACACGCCCCCGAGGCAACTAAATGGCCACAGAGCGGGCGCCCGAACGGAGCGGCGCGCCCACCGCTAGAACAAAGGTCGCGTCCGACGGCCGAACAATTGATGCGCGTCGGCCGGCGCGCTCAGCATCCAAGCCGCACGCCGCCGAGGCCGATCTAATCGCGCGCGCCGCCTCGCCGGCGCCTTGACCCAGTCGAACTCTTATCAGATCGCCGCTAGGACACGCGAGCGCGCTCATGTGCGCCGCTGCACGCCCACTTCCTGCAACAGGACGGCCCGAGGATCGCGTGGAATTCGTGAGAGCGCGCCGAGTCGGCGAGTTTGTGTCGGGCGCGCGCCCGTGCACTCGCTCGTAAGCGCGCCAGGTGAGCTTAGCGGGCCGACACACGGAAGGCGATCGGCGCGAATCTGATAAGCGACTTGATGATCCCGCACACGCCCACGCGCGCTGATTGAAACCGCGCTGCCGCCGACGCCATTTGCATGCCGCGCTGTCTTCGACTCGGATGGCGACAACGGGCGCCTCGCGCTCCGCTCAGGCCAGTCGGCCCTTGAGAGTGTTTGGTTCTGGAGTTGCGGTGGGCGCGTCGGCGGGGCGCTCGCTGTCTCGAGCCCGTCGCCGGCAGCCGGCGCTCAGCGCGACGCCCGAGGCCGAGCCGGCGCACGATTGATGCATTCAATAAGTCACTCGGACAGATTGAATAACATCTTGCGCATTGACTGGGCACGGGCGACGCTTTTTTGCGTCGCCCGCGCCTCCGGCTAGCTCGCTGGCAAACTGGCTGACGGGCTGGCTGGCTGGCTGGCTGGCTGGCGGACGCGCGTACAACACCCCCAAACGGCGGCCACATTATTTGATTAGCTCGCACGGGCGCGCCAATCTCGACATCAAGCGCTTCCGGCACGCATAACGCGGCCCATCAGAGGCGCCGGCCACTGATGAGAGGCGAGCCGGCCGAGGCGGCGAGCCAGTCGGCGGGGGCGGCCGTTCATCAGTGGCTGTAAATAAATCTTGCGCCGCGCGCGGGCGCCGATGTTGAGCGCGACCATTTGTCACGCGACCGTTTTAAAGGAAGGCCACGGGCGATGGCGACGACTGGGCGCGCCAGCACCGGCGCCCACGACAAGACCTGCAATCAATTGGCCGCCGCCGTCGTCTTACTGGGCCGACAGTTTGCAACGTACCCGCAGCTGCACCAGTGCGACGGCCGACGGCTCGCAAGTGGCGCGAGCCCGCACTCGAGTGAGCGCGGCCGGGGACATAATTTGCGAAGAATGTCCGCCCCCGCGGCCCACTCGATCTGACGGCCAGCCGTGCGGCCGTGGCTGCTCGACTGCCTGGCGGGCCAGATCTGGCGGGGTTATTGAAGCGAAATGAAGAACAAGTGAACAATGAGCGCGCACTCGAGGTGGCCCGCACAATGGCGTTCGCGTGGAGCCGAACAAAGTGGCGCCGAGTCGGGCGGCGGCCTGACTGCCTCACTGGCTGACTGGCTGACCGGCTGACTGGCTGACTATCTGACCGCCTGACCGGCTGACCGCCGGCGCCGGTCAGCCGCACGGAGGCAAACAAAAAAGTAGGAAGTGAGCGCAGAGTTGACTTCTCACTCGGGCGCCACCACAGCAAAGGACGCGGCCGGCGCCCACCGCCGCCAAGATATTGCCCTGGCGCTCGTTTGTTTGTCCGCCGTCAGCTCGCGCCCACGCCGGCCGCCACTCTCGAGTCCGTTTGCAACTCCACGTCCGGCGGCCACGTCCGCCTCCGCCCGCATTCAAGGGCTGGCGCGCGAGCCTGAGACCCGGTCGCTAGGCCCTGCTTGCGGGCGCCTCTATGCGCCGCTAACTAGAGCTCGCCTCTAACAAGAGCGCCCGCACGCTGGCCCGCGCGAGGAGTACAATAACGGATCGAGATAACAGGCGCCCGGTGGCGAGTGCGCGGCGCTGCGCTGCGCTGCTCAGGCGCTGGCAGTCGCAGCCGACCGCCGAGTTAATGGGCGACTTTGGGTCAGTCGGTCGCTAGGCGAACTCGAGCGTGCGCCTGTGTTTGTGTGCGCGTCTGTGGGCGCGCGTGCATGCCACTCGGCCCCTCGGTGGCGCCGACGTTGCTCGTGGGCAAGCCCAAATTCATTAGCATTATTGATCGATGGCGCCCATTCGACTGCACTGGACTCGCCGTTGGACTCGGCGTCAGACTCGCCGCCGTCGCCGCCACCGCCGCAAACCTCGAGCTCTCGGCCGGGCGCAAACTCGAAGGTGCGTCTCGACTTCGTTAGAGTTTGGCGCCTGGCGAGGCGCGCACGCAGCCGAGTCACGCGCCTGCATGTGGAAATAAACGATTGCCGACCGACCGGCTCACACCCAACGGTGCGCTCCTATTCAGGTCAATCATTTGGGCCTTGAGCTGGCGGTCGTCGCCGCCACCGCCGGCCCGGTCATCAGCCAGCTCGAGCCAGTGTGACCGCTGTGCGGGCGACACATCTGCCGGCCAGTCACACGGGCGCGCTGTCAAGGCGCGCGAGGCGATAATCGGCCGGAAGCTCGAGTGGCGCATCCTCGGCCGAAGGTCTGCGGTGTTTGCGACTTACTGGACGGGAGCGCCTCTTGGGCGCAATCAGCAGATCGCCCGCATGCGAACTGCTGCATCGTCAAGGCGTCGAGCCAAGTCGGCGAGTTGGCGACTCGGCGACTCGCCGACTGAGCTGGCCGGATGGGCGCCCAGGCGACGACATGGCGCACGTCCTCGGGCCGCGTGCCCATTGCGCGTCTGCCGCGAGCGCACGCGCCGGCGCCATTATTATTACTACATTAAATCATCCCCTCCAATGTTGGCCGTAATATATCATCACAAATTGCAGTCAAGTCTTCATATTCGGCCGGCGCCTTGGAGTCTGTGCGACGTCGGCGCCCTGGTGGTGGTCGTCTCCTTCGTCGTCATCGTCGTCGTCGTCGTCGTCCTTCGTCTGCTCTTCTCGGCGGCCTTCGCACGGTCGTGGCCGCGAACGGTGGTCGAGCGGCCACGTCGGCTGCGCGCGCGGTCGGCGTCGCTGTAAATTTGTTTGAATTTGAAGCGTGCGCGGCAACATTAGGGGTCGTTCGCTACTCGCTGTCTTTAGTCGAGCGCGTGTCAGCGCGGTGCCACGTTTGGGCCCCGGAGTTATGTGCAGCGAACTAGACACGAAGGCGAAGGCTAGAGGAAATTAAGAGTGCGCGTTTTTTTGCGACCATAAAATTAGTTCACCAAATCCGGGCGGTTGCCCTTTTTTGCTGGCCACACGTCAGCTTAGTTCTCGAGCTGTCCGCGATCGTGGGTCGTTCGAAGAGTCCGAGTCGGTGACTTCCCGCACGCACACCCGAGCCAGCCAGCCAGCCAGCTAGCCAGCCAGCACACACAAACGCGAGCCTTGTGCCTAGCTGGAGACACATTAAGCGGGCGGGCCGAGTTTTAAATTGCTCAAATTTATATCGCGAGCGCAAGAGCTGAAAGGGCGCTTAGCGGGAACGCTACTTCGAGCCTCTGTGTTTGTCCAAGCAGATGCAGCGAGCGCGAGCCCGTCGACGGGCGAGCTGTTGGCGCCGGCCCGAGTCATCATCGAGCCGCTGACGCCGCCGAGACGCTGGGCCGGCGAGCGAGCGCGTGCGTGGCCGCCCATTTGGCGGCCAAACAAAACCTGCCCAAATGTGTCGACGTGGACTCGGCGGCTCGTTGCTCGGCGGCTCGTTGCTCGGCCGCTCGGCCGCTCGGCCAGCTCGAGCCAAGGTCCAGGTCTTCTCCAGGGCCAAGCTGACGGGCCGACAACACCAGCGCCGCCGAGATTGGCCCGCACGAAAGCTCTTGAGCCGGACACGCGCGCGCGCACGTAAATTGTCGGCGCTCTCGTGGCCGCTCATTTAGCCGCTGAGCGCCCACCAAAGTCTGGGCCGAAAAAAGGGGCGCCCGTTGGTGGGCTCGTTGGTGGGCTCGTTCGTACGTCCGCCAGCTCGCTCGACGGCCACACATCGAGGCGGCCGAGCTGCGCGCCACTAATTCGACTGAGTATTAATTCTAATCACGACAATTTGTCGGCCGCACGCGCACTCGACGTCGACATGACAGCGCACAGAAGACGAGCGTCGCCAGACGATCACGATCACAATCACGAGGACGACGCCGACGACGCCGACGACGCCGACGACGACGACGACGACGACGTCAACGAGAGCCGTTGACAGTTTTTTGTTTGCTCTCGTCGTCGCGCGTCACCGAGCTCAGTGGGCGGGGGCTCGGAATCAATTCCAATTTCGAGCCGTCGCGCCGCCCCTGCTCGACCTCCCGCCGCCCATCAGCCGTCGCGAGCCACTTCCGGCTCGGGGCGCGCACCTGAACCCACACAAGGCGACGCAGTTCTCGGGATAATTCATTCAGCTAACCGCCGCCGTCACCACCTGACCTCCGTCGCGTCTGCCGATCGACCGATCGACGCGTCGACCCATCGACGGGGCGCCTCGCCTGACCTCCGCACGGAAACCACAGTCCCGGCCGGCGCCGGACGTCATCGGACCTGGCGCCAAACAAGTGCCCCCGCGAGCACACGTACTACTCGGCCTCCAGCTTATGCAACTCACGCGGCACACAGAGCGCCGCCGCCGTGCTATATGGCTGCCCGCACCTGAGAGCAGATCGAGCGCCACTCGAGCGCGCTGTCTGACACTTCCGCGCGGCCAGTCGG
>SNVD02010399.1:0-46501 GCA_013180625.2 Boswellia sacra | reverse complement strand
TCTCTGCCACAAGATAATGGATTTGCTAATTAATCATAGAATTGTCATCCAATTACACCATTGAAATTATCAACCGTAGATAACAACAAGCTCTGTTATCCCAATCTTTCCTTACTTTGTTGTTAAATAAAACAGGCTCTTTATTTAATCTCTATCCATTAAACAACCTAGAACAAGCTCTCTAAATTTAATTCAATGGATGCAATACGATAAGAAAGAAAGGTTGATCTAAGCAATAAACACACAAGCTCGGATTATTTAACTTAGGTTGTATTCTCCAATTGCAATCTCTGATCACAATTTTGCTACTAAGGATTAGAAATTCAAGACAATTACGGATCAAGATTTCTAGTCTAGCAATAGACAAATCCAGATTATATTCAGTTGGCCACCCAAATACAATCCAGCAAGCAATCATAAGCATTAAATATGGGAAAATACAAGCAACTTCAATTAGAGAATTGGATAACAATTCCTTGCACAATCAACTTACAAAAACCATATCAGGGGCTTTGAAATCACCCTCAACCAATTCAGATTCAGTTACACATGTTTAAGAACGTGGTAAATACAATACAACATGGAGACATTCCAGAAAATGAAAGGGAAGGGAAAAACTTAGCAAATTTGATGTAATTCTCCTTGGATTGTAGTTCTTCCTCTTTCCAAGCTTCCTTTCTCCTTCAAGAACTCCAGGAGATGAAAGAATTCTAGAGCTGCGCCTCCACCACGTTCTCCCCTCTTCAAGTTATGAAAATAAAACCCTAAAATGTGTTTAAATACTCTGCTACAGTAACGTGCTACAGTGTCCCGTATTATACATGCTACAGTGATGTGTGGAATTACATTTCTACACTTCTCACACTGTTTTGATTACAACTTTCGGTACACTGAATGGATTCATAAACCGTAAATTTCTCCAAAAAGTAGACTTCGAGAGCTTTTCAACGGTATATGATATGTCATCGGTTCATTGTATATCAATACAATTAAATCCGAGAAGATGGTTGACTAGCAGAGGTGAAAATGAAGGGTTTTACTCCATTTTTGTGCAAGTTGCTCCAAAACTCCTACAAACATCAAAAACACACAAAAACATAAAAATACCAAGGAATATAGCAAAGAAACATGGACGAATTGATATGAAAATGATATATAAATAGACACTTATCATTCAAGTTCGATGCAATAAAATCTAACTTTGCTTTCTTGTGTGATGTTTTTCCTGATGTAGCTTGCATGAATTTCATTTCACTAGCATATTTGACATTCATCTCATGAACACTTATCTTATTAATCTTGGTACAACTAATAACCTAAAGAATATATGTATTGCTCACGATACAACTCTTGAGGAGAGAGAGAGATTTGAGAAAAAAAAACTAAATGAACATGAAAAGGTATTTGTTTGGTCCTACGACGATATGCCGAGGGTTAATCACAAAATAGCAGAACATACCATCCCTACTTATCCACACATGAGACAAGTCAAGCAAAAGTTGAGAAGGATGAGGCTAGAATGGGCACAAAATATCAAGGAAGAGGTCACTAAGCAGATAGAAGCAAAATTTCTAGATGTGGTGAACTACCCTCAGTGGTTGGCTAACATAATCCCAATACCAAAGAAGGATGGGAGAATGAGAATGTGTGTCGATTATCAGGGCTTAAACAAAGCATCACCGAAGGATGATTTTCCTTTGCCACACATAAACGTGTTGGTGAACAGTGCGACTTTAAGTAAGATGTTTTCATTTGTCGATGATGACAGTAGAAGACGAAATAGAAATAGCTTTCATCAAAGAATATATAGGAGACTTACAAGGTTATGCCGTTAGAAATTACTGGAGCAATGTATTAAAAGATGGCCATAACACTCTTCCACGATATGATCCACAAATAGATTGAGGTTTGTGTGAATGAAATGATGGTCAGGTCTGAGACACAAGAAGGGCATTTCGAAGCTTTGGAGAAGTTCTTAGAGAGGGTGGAAAAATAAAAATTGAGGCTAAACCAATTTATTTTTTTAGTTACGTTAGGAAAGTTATAAGGGTTTGAAATTGGAGAACGGGAATAGAAGTTGAACTGGATAAGGTGAAAGTTATCACAAAATTACTGACTTAAAAAACAAAAAATGAAGTTCAAGGGTTCCTAGGGATGGTATTGTACATCAGATGGTTCATTACTAAGCTCAAAATAGTTTGTATGCTGATTTTCAAGTTGTTAAGAAAGAAACAACCAATAGAATGGAATGAGCAGTGCCAGAAGGCCTTTGAGAAAGTTAAGGCACCCCAAGTTGGGAAAGCTATTGATTTTGTATTTAGACATAAAAAAAGAGATAGTAGGAGCAATGTTGGTAGAGGTTGAAAAAAAACAGTGTAGAACATGCAATCTACTACTTGAGCAAGAAGTTGTTAGAATATGAGCTCAAGTACACTCAGGTAGAAAAGACCTGCTTGTCAATGGTATGGGCCTCAAAGAAGCTAGGACACTAATTTCAATCATACAAATTATAAGTAGTCTCCAAGATGGATTTGATGAAGTATTTGTATGAAACATCATCATTGGTAGGGAAACTGGCAAGGTGGTTGGTGTAGTTATCGAAGTTTGACATCGAGTATGTCACTAAAAAGGTGATAAAAGGAAGAATCGTGGCTGAATTCTTGGCAATGAACATGATGGAAGGGGACGAACTATAGGAATTAGAATTTCCTGATGAGCACCTAGCAACTATCACAATAATGGGTTGGTAGCTATACTTTAATGGAGCGATAAACAGAAATGAGGTAGGAGTGGGAGTTGTCCTCATTTCACGTACTACAGAAATATTGCCATTTGCCAAGAAATTCGGTTCAAGGTCACAAACAACATGGTAGAATACGAGGCATGTGTGTTTAAAGTTGGAGTTTGTAATTTCGATAGGCATTGAGGAAATTGAGGTAATTGGGGATTCATAGCTAGTCATCTTACGAACAAAAGAAGAATAGGATATAAGAGAGAAATAACTCAAGCCATACCTGGAGCGTATCAAAAAGTTGAGGACAAGATTCACCAGGTATGTTTTTAAGCATATGTCTAGGGAAGAGAATCAAATGGCAGATGCTTTGCCAATATCCTCTATTTAGGAGAATCCAAAAAGAATGTTGATAAAGTCATTAGTGGTAACACATGCTCACTCGTGCTACTAAGAGGAACGGGTTATAGAAGTTGGAGTGAAAGAAAAACCTTGGTTTTATGATCTGAAGAGGTACTTGGAAGAAAAAGCTTTTCCTGAATAAGCGAATAAGAAAGATTGCAAAGCTCTGCAGTGGGTAGCCCAACAATTCACATGCCAGGAAGAGATGATGTATAAAAGAATGGCAGAAGGTCTGCATATGAGGTGTGTGGATTAGAAAGAAGCTCAGCAGGTCATAGAAGAAGTTCATGCATGAGTTTAAGGGCCTCACATGAATGGGTTAGCCTTGGCTAAGAAAATCATGAGATAAGAGTTCTATTGGTTGACCATGGAAACTGCTTGTGTGAAATTTGTGAAATGCTATCATCAGTGTTAGATTCATAGGCTTTCAACTCATCAGCAACTAATAGAATTGCAAAGCATGTCATTACCATGGCCCTTCGCTATTTTGGGAATCGACATCATTGGAGAAATAAGGCTATCAACCTCAAATGGACACTGGTATGTGGTACTAGAGATAGATTACTTTCAAAGTGGATAGAAGCCGAGTCTTTCAATAAATAGAAGGCAAAGCAGATGGCTAGGTTCATCGAAAGAAATATCATTTGTAGATATGCAATGCAATGCCACATCATATGGTAACAAATAATGGTGTGTAGTTTCAAGGTAAAACGAGGGAGTTATTTTAACGATATAAGATTGAACATCACAAATCTTCCCCGTATCGCCTATAAGAAAATGGTTTAGTAGAGGCAACAGATAAGAACACAAGGAAGATGCTTGTAAAAATGGTCCAGATTTACAAAGATTGGGCTGAGAAGCTACCATTTGTGTTATGGGGATACAGCACCACCGCTAGGAGCTCGACTAGGGTAACTCCATTTTTCATAGCCTATAGGATTGAAGCAGTATTACCAATACAAGTAAGAATGCAATCAGCAAGGGTCATGACTGAGGCAAAGATCCCAGAAGACAAGTGGACGCAAGACCGATGTAAACTCTTAGCGGTTTTGGATAAGAAAAGGATGAGGGTTTTGTACCACATGCAATTGTACTAGCAAAGGGTATCCCAAGTGAAACAGAAGAAGATTAAAGAAGGTGATTTGGTGCTTAAGCAAGCTAGAACAACGATGCCTGATCCATAGGGGAAGTTAGGCCAAATTGGGAAGGGCCTTTCCTTGTCAAAAAGATAATATCCAGTGGTACAATCAAGATATCAAACATGGATGAGAATGAGTTCGTGGAGCTAATCAATATGGACAAGCTGAAAAGGTACTTTGTGTGATGAGAGAGAATGAAAAGAAAGAAAAAAAACTAAGATAGAAATAGTTAATTAGAAAACCTGTAAAGGGTAGTTAACGACAAGAGTTGTTTCATGAGCACATTGTTCCAAATGTTGTGCTTTTGATTAATAAAATTATATTTCCTAGGATACAAATATGTTGTGGCAATGATCTGTATAATGGTTACATAAGTGAAAAACAACAAATAAGTAGAAATAAACTACATCAATGTCCTCTCTATCTTTTAACCTACGCAAGAGCACCATAACGCTCTCAGCAAGCTCGGGCGCGGATGATTGGATCAGCAATGGAAGCCTGTAAGGTGACCCACCCCGTGTACTTATCGTCTGTCACCAAGTTGGTAGAAGAAAGCAAGTTCCTCAGAATCCTATGCTAAGACCAAGAACCCCAAATGTTAGAAAGGAAATGCTCAAATACTCTCCCAAGGATAAAGTCTGGTGGACATGTCACGATCCTCTGCTTATCACCGTACTAATGGCAAAAACGAGAGGGAGAGTAGAAAGAGCTATTGGTGAGCCCAACTAGAGCAACATAAGCTGTATAAGTCTGGACGGTCACATGTTGAAGCCTCTACCAAGGGAAATACTAGCGGATCATAACAGCTAGTATGGCGTGAAGATACGTAGTCCAAGACTTTGGTCGATAAAACTTTCATGCAAGATGATTCTTGTGTCCGTAGCAAAGTGAGTCGACCTCGGGGTGGCTAGAATGGCTAACTTCTCTTGAATTCATATCTGAAGGGTGTGGAGCAAAGCATAAGAAGAGGGTGCCAAAAAAAAACGATGATATCACGTAAAGAAGAAGAAAACTGCTTAAGAACTTAGGGCTTACCTTAGACTTCACCCGATCTAGGCTAATCAGTGTCTCCACCAATACTAGAGGCACCAAAGTAAAACTGGGCTATATCTAAGGAATTATACTCACCAGAAAAGGATCGCCAAAATCATATGTTGATACTAACCGAAACTAAGAGAGAAGGCAGAACTAGGCGATGTAAAGCTAAGAAACGAAAGTCTTTTCCACAGTCCTGATCAAAGGCACCAAAAATGGAAGTTTTACCCTCATCAATGGTGTAGGTCCCCAAGATGTCACACAGAATGTGAAAAAAGCTGATCATATCCTTTAAAGTGGGACCACTGAGGGGTGACAAAATGACATTATCAGTGCTTGAGGAAGGCATTCCTAAAATAGCACTAAATTCCTTATACAGGGGGCAAAGCTCTTGCCTATTGAAATGAAAGACATAATCAACAACATGCCAAAAACCTATAACTACTCTAAGGAAAGGGATGTCGAGCTTTACCTAATAAAGAAACCTCAAGCTGGAAAGACCGCTCGATTCTAGCTTCTAAATCCTTTAGTGACTTCAAGAGGGGTTATTGTAGCTTGTAGGAGGCCTCACTCATGATGGCCACTATGAAAAGGAAGGAGGAAGGGTGATGTCCTTATATAGGAGGGAGAAGGCCTCTAAAAGAGGTTCAAAATCGATGTGGGACTGTTATTATAGGCACGCGTCCATAGTAGTGGCACATATCTATAATAAAGGTACATACTTATAGCTAGGGGTGTGGTGCCTTTCTAGTGTTCAAATTGAGGTCTAGCCTTCTTTGCTTGTTGTGGCGATCAAATTTTAATATTTAATTGAGGGATGGCCTTCTTTTCTTGTTATTGCAATCAATTTTGGTACTCAATGAGGGTTACCTTTTTTTACCCAGTTTTGATTGACTGAATTGTTGTCAGAATTTGAGACATAATAAGGATAAGGCATAAGGTGAGGAAGAAATGAAACATTTCCATCATGAAAAAAAACCATCATCAATACAAGGCCTCAAAATAACATATGTGCATATAAATAATAAGCATCTATGAATCATCACCAAATGATGACCAAGGATAAAAAATATGTATGAAAATGAATACAAGAGAAACAATCAATAGAAGAGCCTAGTGCCCAGAAGTGCTCTCTATGGCATCTTGATCATCAAAATAAGAATTCTTCCCCCTCTTTATGATCATCATCATCATCCGCTACACAAGAGGGACCCTTACCACTAGAAGCACCCACGGGTTGAGAAGGCCTAATATTTATTGTCTAAAGATGCCCAATGTTAGTAGAAGTGCCTTTAGGTCGAGAACACCCCCTGCCTCTCAAAAGGCCTATCCTACTAGACAAAGTCCTCTCTAGACACTACAAGAAAAAATGCCATATTTGGCGGTCTTTGACCGTCAAATATGTATATATTTGGCGGTCTTGAAAACGCCACCAATGGCACCGCCAAATATAGTCAATTTAGCATATTTGGCGGTCATAAGACCGCCAAATATGCACATGACTATACTTGGCGGTTTTTGGCCGCCAAGTATAAATAATTTTAAAAAATTAAAAAATATATATTTGACAGTTTTTAACCGCCAAATATTCACCTAGCTATACTTGACAGTTTTTGACCGCCAAGTATAATAGGTTTAAAAATTAAAAAATATATACTTGACGGTTTTTGACCGCCAAGTATGATAGTTTAAAAAATTAAAAAAATATTTGACAGTTTTTAGCCGCCAAGTATTTAAAATATATATATATATATATATATATATATATATATAATAGGTATCATTGTTAAATAATACAATTTCATAGCATGCTTTGTCCATACACTAATCTCATTGCAATGAGTAGAAATTGCAAGTTGAATGAAATCTATATACAGCTCCCACCTTTAATTCATATTATATTGAAAACCACGAGAATAAGACATTCATTCCAATAAAGCATATCCCTTTTCCTTCAACCTTCCTCCTAGTCAATATCATCCTCATCCTCTCCAGAAGCCTCGGCCTTAAATAATTAGCTATTTAAAAACCATGCAGGACAAGTTGACAGAAAGTTTACTAAACATGTTGAGTCAGAAAACAAAGTCACCAAAATAATTAGCTATACTTAACAATCCAACACTTTCATCAGAGAAAATCGATGAAGTAGGCACAGGAGAAAACCCACGATAGCCGCCCTTTAGTTTTGCTAAGCTTATGTTAATTATGTACTTCATAAACTCCTGCTTTTGGACATATGCTTGTTCAGAATATTCTTCCAATGGCATCCACTGTAGCCAGTTAGAAACAACATGAAACAAATATTCATGACCTACAGTAGGGTCTATTTAGTTGTATATTCTAAAATAATCTTAAATGCAAAAACAAATTCAAATTCTTATCATTCTCCACTTTGACCAAAAGAATTACCCGAGCTGCCTCTATCTCAGTTTCCTATATCTTGATGTCAAAGGAAATTGGTTGCAACAAGCACAAAAAGAATAAATCTGACTTCCCAAAGAAAGATTTCACGTACTGGCTTTGCCTATAAAGAAAAAGAAAGAATTTAATTTCATGAAAGTAAAGAGAACTAAACATTGTCAGAGTTGTTTTAGTTTTCTCCATTATGATAAAATGCGGCTAAGCATTTGCAATTCTGCATAAGAATTCTTTCTCTATGTAATTGTTTTAGTTGTTCTGCATAAGATTATCTCAAGAATTATACAAAAAGATATATACAAGACTTATAGGGGTTTCCTGTTTTAGCACCTCTGGTTGGGAGATAGATTATGAGAGCTTGAGAATAGAGTAAGATTCTGCATCTGAGAGCTTGCTTGTCGATGAGCAAATGCAGTATTTAACTGTTAAGCATTTTCATAAGCATAACCAGAAGCAGATGAAGGAAATGTATATTGACTCTCTTGAGCAACTTCAGGGGTTTCCTGTTTCAACACCTCTTGTTGGGTTTCCTGTTTCAGCACCTCTGTTTCAGCGAGCAATCAGGAGTATGTACTTGGAGGTGATTTGCAGATACTGACGATGCACCATCTTCAGCTGAAATGAAATAAGATGAAACAAGAAAGCCATAAATTGCTGCAAACTCCTTGGAATTCTTTCCAATAGTCAAGCCAAAACCAGGAACAATGGGGATGAGCATACGTATATACCAATCTATGTTAAAACCACAATCCCATCACCCATTGAAACTGCATTTACATATTTGTTTGATCAAAGTAATCATGATTTACAATCCAAACATTTGAGCAAAAAGACAAACACAGTACGAAACAGCAATCTTAAACATCCTACAACTAGTACGAATATCATCATTATAACACCAACAACAACCTGCACGAATTACATAATGGGTTTTGTGATCATAACGATGCGAGTCAATGGATAAAGATTAAGGACCTGTAAATATAATGCCCATAAGTTGACTAGAATCCCTTCCTAATTAAATCACTTGACAAGAATCTTATATATACACGAAAGTTAAATGTAAGAGATAAGACATGAGACATTTGTATTATGGTTTAACTTTGAATCAACTAAGCTACAATTTAACCACAAGTGGGAATTTAATATAATATGTAAACATAATAAAAAATTGCCTTCTGTTGCTTCTCTCTTTTGTCTTTGACCAATACAACCTGCCTAGCCTTGCATTGTCTACATGAAAAAAGATTATAAGTTTTTAAATAAAATCAAAGGAAAAAGCATAATGAGTAGTTTTATAAGTGTTTAAATAAAATCAAAGGAAGAAGCAAAATGAGTAGTTTTACATCTTTTAATAGTTGAGAACCACTACTAATTGATGTTTACATGGCCTTTGCCGCAGACAACTTATATTCCAAATTTGCAATTGTTTAATCTAATGTTTAATGTTTTGCACTTTGTATAATAGTCAAAAGACTATCTTACTATTAACAGATATTGAAATATATAGAGCCCATAAAATAGGCTACCACTGTAACATGATGGGTCTTCAAAATCTCCTTTAAAATCTCCTCTTATCACACTTTGCATTCGCCTAAACAATAATAAATAATAATGAAATGTACACCATGTTAATAATCTGTGAGCTATTTAGTTCCGATTAAATAAATAAATAATTAAACTCCAACTTTAAGGTAATTTTGATGAATACTCCAGCTAATTGGATCATAAAACTCTCAAATTTATTTAGCTTTTCATTTCCAACCCATATTTCTCTTGAGATATCATTAACTTCAGGCACTATCTACATTCTATTACCAACATTTCTTAACTAAATGGTAAACTATTGTTAAATAATCATGCTACAAAACTCGACAGAGTTTGAGTTTATATACATTTGCATAGACGTGTAGGATTTGGGCTTGCCTAACAATTAGCTACCAAATTCCTCCATATTGGACAAAGACACATATGAAATAATCCATCCCTCTATATCATTTCAAATAAAGCCCTAAAAAGATAATGACAGTGTTATAAATTTGCAATTTATGCTTCATAAAAGCAAAATTACTGGAGTTCCTTAAATCTAAATAATCTAACAACTCTGTTTAAGCAAAAATCATATTAAAAAAATGGGAAAAAAAAAAGAGAAAGCAGAATGTGGAATCATTTGCCTTACTTCCCCTCAAATATATAATGCTTATCAATTTGGTTGATTCAACCTCAAACATGTGAAGGGTAGTTCTGTGTTTAAAATTTGTGTGCTTGTGTAGGTAACATAGAGATAGAGAGTACCGGTAAGTGAAATTATTTACATGTGCATTTATATAGGTAATAAAAGGTAATGAATTCAACCTGAGGACTAACCCTTAGGACTTGCTATTGCTAGAAAATGACCAGAGTCCTAACCTGAAACGAATCCTCTTTCATGAGTGAGTGATCATCTCTGATACTCAATGGCCTATAGTGACTTTTGCAAGACCCTTTATTATCAACAACACATACAAATATAAAAAAATATGACTAAAGCTGCTAAAGAACCGAACCTCTGGTAAAGGTGGGATCACTTCTGTCTTTTCACATACCCTTTGATCAACATCATAAAAAGAGTCTCCACCAGGCACATAATCTGTATGTAGTTCCAAATGTATATTGCCAAATCTTAACTGAAAATACAATCCAAAAGTCAAACATCAAAAAAGCCTATCATGTATCTTCATGTTCCATAAAAATGACAATCTTTATTCAACAAAAAATGAAAATACATAACAAAAATAAAGCTGCAAAAGCTTGTAAAAATCACTTCTTTTAGAGAAAGATACATAACAATTTTAGAATGCAAAAGCAGAGCATAATTTTAATAACCATTTATTTAAAGAATAAAAGGTAGATATGTTGCCACCAAGACTAATAACCACTACACAGGTAGAGAAAACATTCTAGTCAGCCAACATTGAGAGAAGAAACTGACATAATGCTAGTTTTCTTCCCCTGCTGTCCATCACTTAGCCAAACTAAAACCATCTACAAAATTAAACATAACCTTAGATATGACAAGATATTTCTTTTATAAAAAAAAATTTGCTAAGTTTCTATAGAGTTGGCTTCCTCATTTTTCTTTAGTTATTATTAACAATATAATCAAGCACCAATGCATGAGTTTCGAATCAAAACTTGGAAGTGTTTAAATTGTCCTAGAACATTTGCAAGCGTGGATTTCAATAAATTACATGGAGGACAATTGAACCATTGTTCTTTGAGTCATTTTATCAAACAATTCAAGTGCTGAAAGCTTGACCGTAAATCCAAATTGAACAACAAACCACTCAAAAACGATAAAGGACTTCATTTAATCCAGAAAATTATTTCACAATCTATCTTCCTCAAACTAAATATTAAAAAAAAAAAAGCACTTTAAAGTTAGAGAACTCACAGTGGGCTATAGGTTTTGTCTTCGAAAATGCTTGTTGGGAGTTCTAAAAATGCAATTCCTCATACTAACACTTCAGAGTTGTGAACATGGTTGGGTTACGAGTTATATATATATATCATTTTTGTGTCGGGTGTAAAGCAAGAAATTGGGGATATGATGAGATGCCCCATATCATTGCCAAGAAAATCTTACGTGCAAAACCCCTAGCTGGTCTTCGAGATTCTCAAGAGCAGTCCGAATTGCATTCAAACTCTTAGCGTCTTGAATCACGGAGCCGCTATCATCTACACGAAACCCCTTCATGAACACGAAGCCAGCCCGATTATCGTCAGTGACATCGTTGTAGAGCGTCTTCTTCTCAGATTTTTTTAGGGTTTTGATGGAATTGAGGAAGTGGGTTCGCGAAATCAAGGGAATGGCGTCGCTTAGATTGTCATGGAGGTCCCAGATTTTCTCCAGAACCGCTTCAATTTCTCCAATCTCCATATCTCATTTCATGAGGTAAAGTGAGAGATAATTTGGGGGGAAAAAGAAAGTATTGGCAAAACAACCCAAACAGGACAGTGGAGGCGGCCACAAGTCTGAGCAGGAGAGATAATGGAGTGGTGGCGACTTGCGAGCACAACAGTGACGATGTAGAGGAGGTGAGCTACGAACTCCATAGAGGACTGTGGACGCAGGGAACAGCGATGCCGCGATGGTGAAGGAGGGAAGCTTGGAGCTAGGAGGAGGGGAGCTATGGAGCTGTCGAAAATCACCTGGAGGTGTTGAAGGAGTAGCGAAATTGGTAGAAGATTGAGAGTTGAGCTATGCTCAATTTAGGGTTGAATTGCACTGCAACACAAAATGCAAAACGACGTCATTTTCATTTGATATTAAACACATCTATATTTAGGCTATGCTTAATTTAGGATTGAATTTTATTAAATAAATATTATAACTTATGATTTATCTATATTTTACTATAAAATTATATTATTTTAATAAAATATTTAATATTGAAAAATTAAACATTTAAAATCTTAATATTAATTAAATTTTATTTTTAAAAATTTTAAATCTAATATATCTATATTTAATATTAAAAAATACTTAAAATTTTAAAATTTTCATATTACTTAAATTTTTAAAATTAGTTGAGTTCTTTATATTCAAAAATTTTATTTCTAACTATATCTAATTTTTTTGTAGTGAAACTTGTCACTCGTTTATAAAAATGTGATAAATATTGATTCAATAAAGACAAAAAGTGACAAACAAGTTGAATAACCAGGTTTGACTTCTTATATTTCTCACTTTTTTAAAAAATCGTCAAATAAAAAAATTACAAAGTGACAAATATATAAAAAAGTCTTGTAGTGAGATAATTGACCCGCTCCTAGAGGTCTCTGTTTCGCTCCTGGAGGACCTCATTGACCTGTACGGCCACCTAACCCAAGCAAAAGCAAGGCATTAGCACTTAAAGAATAAGACATGCATACATGAAACATAATGAGTTGAGGCTCTTATCGGGTATTGATGGGAGAGCTCAAATATGAGCCTTTAAGTCGCTGTAAAAAGCCTCCTTAGCTGTTCTGCATCCTCTCTAGGGACCTCTATAAAATTTTTACATTTTGTTAGAAAATTGAATGAATGCAAGTCAAAGAACAGGAGAAAAAGAAAAAAAATATTCATATGAGTGGTGTCCACTAGTACAGAAGGAAACTACAAGCCCTTGTCAACTGGAAGCTCGCAAACATCGAAAGCCCTATAAGGTGTCTCCACGTATGCTGGATGTGGTCAACCACGTTGGCAAGACAAGGAGCGACAGTCTCCTCAAAAGTTGAAATAGAAGGAGAAGCACCAGAGGCCTTTTCCCTAACCACTGACACTTGAGGAAGGAGTCATCAGTCAGGGACCGTGAGGAGGAGGAGGAGGATGAGGTGAGGGAGGTAGAGGAGCCTGACCCTTCTCCTAGATGGGGCTGATCTGCCTACCCTTCCATTGCTTAAGAAGGGTGGCCCTAACCCAGTCCATGTAACGATGGTTTTGAGTAGGAAACTGGAGGTCATCTATGTGTATCCTTGCTAAAAAACCAGGCAATGCCTCCTCGCTCAAGACATGAGTGTCTGCCATCTCTAGAGGTCGAGGGGGAGGAATCCTACGTCTAGCTAACCCTTTAGCGAATCAAATACACTTTCTCTCATGAACCACATACAGACCTTAGGGCTTACCATCAACATCTGGAAGGCACAAAGGTCATGGGCCACCTCCAAGGCAAGGGTCCACTGGTTCCTATACTGGTCCTATGGCCACAACTCAATATTTACCTACAAATAAAATAAAGCATGTGAATATTTTTCCCAAAAATACGAATTCAAGATGCTAATATAATTTCCTTTGCAATGTCACAGGTGAGTAGAGTGTGTTACGACAGATGTCATAAAGGAAAGGCGCATCAACCCTCTTGCGCTTGCGCCTGTAAGACCATCGAGAGGCCCGTGGATATCCCTCAGGAGGGTGAGGGATCCATGTTGAGAGAATGTGGTGCTTGCGAGCCCACATCTGTCTAGAAGAAAAGCAGAAAATGTTACTAGTCGAATTTGGCAAAATAAAAGAACAAAAGATAAAGACACACCTCAACTAAAAAAGAGAGTCAAGTCACTAGAACTTGACGTGTTCGCAAACAAAATTGTGCTAAATTAGAAAATGAACCTCTTTACGTACGACTCTACCTCCTCACTTGTCTCAGGCTAACGGCCCTCACAATATTGATAGATGGGAACATGTGGAATGGCGTTGGGGCCATCGTAATTAGAACAAAAGCCCAAAAGCCTCTGGACCCACCAACGTTGTGTCGCCATTGTAAGATCGCATAAGTGGCTATCAAAGGGGAATGGCTCCCTAGAAAAAGAAACATTCATCAAAGCAATTAAGTCGAGGGGCATGATCATCATTTCTCCAAAAGGAAGGTGGAAAATATGAGTGGTGTCCGTCCATCTATCCACCAAAGCACGATGATTTGTGCATGTCTGCTAAATAGGCCAAGTCTCAATGAACTTATTGAATGTAGCATCTGAAAAACGCCTTCATAGCAGACCCTGTAGGATGGTGTTATACCACTTGCGGGCACAAGAATAAGAGCCCCCAGGCTTATGCATGTTCTCCACTTGAAAGAAGGAAAAGAAGAAAAAGGGTGTTAATAAAAACAGAAGGGGTGAAAGTGCAAAAGAGGAAGAATGGAAGATACAAGCAGGCGCATGTAATTTGGAACCCTAAAGGCACGCACCCCTTGTGGAGAAACTCTAATAGCACAGAGCTTAGCACCGAAACAAAGAAAAACCTAGAGGTGCCAAGTTCATCCTAAAGGCGCGCGCCTCTAACCAAAAAACTCTAAAGGCAAGCGCTATGTTCTAGCCTTAAGGTCGTGCATCTCTAATTACCTACAGGCACCAAGACTAACCTACAGGCATGCGCCTCTATTCAAGCTTTGACGCCTCTAATAAAGACACCCAAATTTCCAAAATGCAAAATGCATACAAAACATATCAAAATGCCTTTTCTATGCTATAAGGCACCAAAACAAGATAAAAGGGGAAGAGAACTTACCTTAGAGAAGTCATGACCAGCCAAATCCCATCGAATTACGACGTCACCACTGATTGCACCACCGATAAGGGCTGATTGCAATGTCGAGGCATGACGAGGGAGCGTGATCTCAACCGGGTAGCTTGCCTTTGATGATAGAGCTAGAAAATACAAAGATTCAAAGGAAACTTTGAGAGAGAAATCGGAG
The DNA here is from genome assembly GCA_013180625.2 of Boswellia sacra. NCBI lineage: Eukaryota > Viridiplantae > Streptophyta > Magnoliopsida > Sapindales > Burseraceae > Boswellia > Boswellia sacra. Next base: position 31,568 of record SNVD02010399.1, on the reverse strand, counting down.
AAAACGTAGAGAGAGGGTGACAACCGAAAAAAATGAAAGTTTGTTTATATACTCGTTTAAATGCTACAAGCGCCACCGGTTGTATAGACGCCTACCTTTAATTAGAGACGTGCGCCTCTAAGTTTGAATTTGGGTTTCGGCATAATTCTAACCGTGATTTTTTAAGAATTTTTAGGGGTCCCTATGAACAGGGCTTTCATCTTATCAGAGCGTTTGCGAACACAACATTGTGTCAATGCCTCTTTCAAGACTTAAGGGAACACAAACGAGACATGAGCATGTTTGGAGAAATGGAGTTGCCACTCAATTATACAATTGGGAATGAAAGAAGGCAATCTGATCTCTCACTTCATGACCTAAACTACCCTCATCCCTTTAAAGATGGGTTCGAGAAGTTAGGTACGAGCCATTCGCCTCACTTGGATCAAAATCCAGCCTCCGCTAGAGTATATCAAATAAGAATAACTCATGTTATTATACACTCCACTTAGGGTAGTTCGTTTTATGCACACATTGTTCATTTTATCTTCTTTAAGACGTGTAAGGTGATATTCATTTAATAACAATTGTATTTCATACAAAGAAAGAGAAAAGAGAATAGAGTTACAATTCCTTTCAAACATGGGGGATATTGGATAGGATGACATCAATTTTTTATTCAACAAATAAAGTAATTCAACTTTTAAACTCTTCAAAACATCACATTCATATAAATCAAGTATTCAATAAAAAGCATATTCATGCATATTCAATATAAACATTCAAATTGAGATTTGATAGATAATAAATTCCTCACCACCATATGTAAGTTTATTTAATATCTATCAAGCCTCTTTCATGGCATCATTCAAGTATTTATTCTAAGTAATAGTCCCTCACCATCAATATCACTCCAACATCACTTCATGGCATTATTCTAATCATATTTCAAAACATAGAATTTTATTTAAAAATAAAATCAATCAACTAATTAAAATTCAATAGAAAGCCATAATCTAGAATCATAGCACTTCTACCTAGATTTAATAATTCTATCATGATAATTCCACCTAAGCATGGCAATTCTAACCTATTCATAGTAATCATAGTAAATCATGTCATTTCTAGCCTAAATATGGTATTTTTAGCCTAATTCAATCAATCAACATCAATCATGGCTATTCTACCTAATTCAAGCATTCAAGGGTAAATATGGTAATTCTTACCTATTCTAAGCTATTCCCTAGCATGCTTCAAAGCAATTGTAAATCTTTTTAGCATGATTCTAATCATGTGCTCTTAATCATGATTCTATCATGTGCTCCTTAGCATAATTCTAAGCATTTGCAAAAAAAAAATAAACTCCTAATCATGTTTCTAGATAAAGGAGGGAAAGACGACTTACCTTGACAAGCATTTCCCCCTTGCAAAAAAAATAAGGATTAAACAATTCCTATAATCCTAAACATGCTTCTAAGCATAAAAATAGATCCTAATCATACTTATTCTAAAGCAAGAAAAATGAAGAAGAAATTATGAGAGAGAAGAGAGAATTACTCTCAGAATGTATCCTTTCTAGGTTTAGAGTAATATAAAATGCCTAAAATTTAGACTGGAAAAGACTCCTTGAATTCTCAAGTGTGTCTTCAAGAGGGAGAAGAGATGAATTTAATTTCTATTGAAAAGTGAGGAAAGGGGGTGTTCAGTAGGAGAGGGATGCAGTTGAAAAAGGAGTAAAAAAAACAAAAAAGAAAGGTTTCAATTAAGATTTTCCAAATCTAAAAGGACAACAACCAGTCGGTTGTTGTGAGACTGTCGGTCGACACTCTCATAGCTGATTGGCTGTTGGCAGAGAGCCAACTAGCACTCTAACAGTCGACCGACTGTTGGTCAATAGCTAGCCGATCGTTGCCACCAGACCTTCATATTTTGTAACTTTTCAGTATAGTCCCTTCTGACCTTCTTCTGTTCGATTGCACATAACTTTTTGAGTTCAACTCCGATTTATGATCTATAAATTTCTATGTTAACTAAACATCCGTCGCGTTACAACGGTATATGACTCATCAACATTCATATTCATTTCATCATTGAGTATCAAAACTTAAGTGTCTACAGTCCCTGAGAGAATGCAAAATTACATTGAGACTCCTGAGCGTTGTAGAATTCCATCCAGAACCATAAAATGATACAAAATTGTATCTGAGGACTTGCAAAGAGTGTAGAATCATACCAACACCCCATAGAAAATGTAGAATCGTACCAAACACCCCAAAGTGTGCAATTGCATTGGGACCCCCAACAACAGAATTTAGAATTTCCATGAGCTCATGTAAAGAGTGTGAAACCAACCAACAAATTCAAACAGAAGACTTTCAGAAAGTGCAAAACAACACCGAAATCCTCAAGTGTGGAATTGTGCAGGGATATCTTTAGAGAGTGTGGAGTCATACCAAAGACTGACAGCGAGTGCAGAACAACACCAAAATCCTTGAGTGTAGAGTCACGCCCAGACCCTGAATAGAATTTAGAATTTCAACAAGCTCATTTAGAGAGTGTAGAATGGCACCACAAATATCAGGTAGTGTAGGAGCACCTTAAAAACTGGCAAGCGATGTAAGATCACCTTAAAAGCCATTAGGTAGTGTAAGGTCACCTTAAAAACTATCAAAGCATCAAACGTAGTGAAATCTAGACATCAGACTCGAAACAGGTAAGTGCAAAGTACAATATACTTTGTTTGATGATTGTGTTCCACAAAACCCCCAAAGTAGGGGCAAACTGTAAGCATTAGAATTTTTCTTATGGGTTTTAGGCCCAATGATGATAACCGGAGACATCAAATCAAAGGATTTTTATGAGTCGTAGAGACACCAAGAATCAACATCAAGAATGAAGTAGAAAAGCTAAGTAGGCTTAGGACTAATGCGTGCTGATAGAGAGAGGTTGAGACCCTAAGAACTATGTTCCCCTGACGCATACAGTGAAAGTCAGTGCAAAAAAACTAGAAATAAGGTTGCTTATAGGCTAGAGTTAGCACCTTTAGCATTACGAGCGCACTCCTCTAGCTAGAGGTGGATTACATGTGCTGCTAGTTATTACAAGTGACTAATAACACCATGTAAGCTTAAAAATTTTGTTTATGGTTAAGCCCAATGATGATGACCAAAGAATACTGAGTGAAGTGGACTGTTAGTTTGAAAATGAATCAAAAATACTCGAAACACAAAATGCAACCACAAATACAAAGCCTAGTCACACGAAAAAAAAAACCAATCAAAGTGAGATATTGGTTAAAAGTTGTGCTTATGCTGTTTACGCCCCAAAACCCTTCGTTGACACATATGCAGGTCGATCTTTTTGGTAAGGTCTCCGTGGGGTTTGGAAGGGGGGCCTTACCTCTCAGGGGTGTAGAGCAGTGCCTTTGAAAGGAAAATTTTCCCATTTCTAAAAGAAAAGGCCCAAGTGCATTGAAAAAGCCCAAAACATATGAAATAGACCCAGAAAAGCCCAAAGCCCATGAAAGAAGCCCAAACTGCGCTTGAGAGATTGAAAAATTAGACTACCTATGAAGGGAGAATAGGTGCTGTGAATGGGACTTTTATCTCGCTAGAACGTTTGCGACCATAAAACTGTGTCAAAGCTTCTTTCGAGACTTAAAGGAACACAAATGAGCCATGGACATGTTTGAAGAAATGGAGTTGCCACCCAATTATTCAATTGGGAATGAATGGAGGTAATTTGATCCCTCACTTTAGGACCTCAATTACCCTCATCCCTTCAGAGATGGTTTCAGAAAGTTAGATACGAGCTATTTGCCTCACCCGGATCAAAATCTGACCTCCACTAGGGTATACCAAATAGGAATAACTCATGTTATTATACAATCTACTTAAATGGTTCGTTTTATAAACACATTTATGGTTTTATCTTCTTTAAGACATGTGAGGTATATTCAACTAATAACAATTGTATATTCATACAAAGAAAAAGGGAGGAGAATAGAGTTACATTTCCTTCAAACATGAGGAATAGCGAAGAGTATTACATCATTTGTTCTTCAATAATAAAATAAACTCTACTTCTAACACTTCAAGTATTGCATTCATTCATAGCATTTATTATAAATTCAACATAAATATTGAAGTCGAGACTCGAGAGATAATGAATTCCTCACCATCATATGTGAGTCTATTCAATGTCTATCAAGCCTCTACATACACGTACATACAATTATCATTCATATTGATGGTCCATCACCATCAATGTGAGTCTACCATCACTTCATGATGTCATTCTAATCATGGTATATTCATAATATATTCATACATTCATAAATCACTTAAACAAAGCCATAATCTAGAATCATGGCGCTTCTACCTAGATTTGATAATTCTATCATAGTAATTCTACCTAAGCATAGCAATTCTGGCCTATTCATAGTAATTGTGATAAATCATGACATTTCTAGCCTATTCAATCAATCAAAGCAAACATGGCAATTTCAACCAATCAAGGTAATTCATACCTAATTCTATGCTATTTCCTTACATGCTTCAAAAATCATAAGTTCTCCTAGCATGATTCTAATCATGTGCTCTTAAGCATGATTCTAAACATCTACTCCTAAACATGATTCTAAGCATTTGCAAAGAAAACTAACTCCTAAACATGATTCTAATAAAGGAGGAAAAATAGACTTACCTTGACGCACTTATCCATCGTGTAAAAGAAACAAGGGTTAGAACAATTCATAACAACCCTAAACATGCTTCTAAGCGTAAAAATAAAACCTAAACATGCTTATTCTAAGCATAAACAAATCTAAACATGCTTATTCTAAAGCCACAAAAATAAAGAAGAAATAAAGAGAGAGAAGAGAGAACTACTCTCAGGACGTACCCTTTTTGGGTTTAGAGCAATATGAAACGCCCAAAAACTTTAGACTAGAAAAGACTCCTTGAATTCTCAAGTCTGTCTTCAAGAGGGATAAAAGATGAATTTGATATGTATTAGAAAGTGAGGAGGAAGGGGGTTTATATAGCTAAGGTTTGAAATAAAAAAAAAAAAAAAGAAGGAAGAGAATGAACAGGGATGGTTGGTGGCAAAATTTTCCAAAACTAAAGGGACAATAGTGGGCTAGCTATTGGAAGACCATCGGCCGGCACTCTAACAGCTGGCCGGTTGTGACCCACTGAACCCTTCAATTTCACATTTTTTTAATGCAGTCCATTTTGACCTTCAATTGTTTGATCACGCGTAACTCTTCGAGTTCAACCCCGATTTGCAATCCATAAAATTTTATGAAAACTAGACATCTGTAACTTTACAACGGTATATGATTCATCATCAAATTCTTCCTGGATTAATTTCTGTGATTTTTTGAAATCATTTTTTAGTTTTCGAAACTCTTGGCCGATTTCTTCTCATCTTTCTTTCTTTGGCTTCCAAGGGCATTTTGGTCATTTTCATTGCTCGACGTTCATCTTCATTTCATCATCAAGCCTGAAAAATCCAGTGTCTATAGGCGTGTGCATGAAGAAGGAGGACTAATTCCTGAAAGTTACAAGTTGTGCCTAAAAGAGGGAGATGGAGCTTGAAAGAAGGCTTGGCATGTATGCCTCACACAAGCGCACGTGCAAGCCATGCGCATGCGCGTGTGTCCTACATCTTGCGTTGAAGGCACACGAACAACTTCTCTCCTAGTTTCATACAAATTTTAGCCTTCCCCCTCATTTGGCATTGAGTATTCACTTCGTTTCTAACGCCAGCCCTATAAACTTCCTTCCAGCCTGCTTCTTTGAACATTTTTCAATCCATTTCCTTTTAGATTTCTGCATATACACCCCCATTCTCAAGCACTTTTAACCACTTTTACTCCAAACTTCACACAACCACCCTATTTTCATCCAATTTTTGAATAACCAATTATAAATACTTAGTATTTGATACAGCCTGAGGGCAAATCACCACATTTCTTATCTTGTCTTACTGATTTTTGTTACGTTTTTTATGATTTGTGTTTGAAATCAAGATTAGACGAATACGGACAAGTGGTGGCGGATCGGCGATGGCCGATGGGAAACCACCACTCTAATATGCCTCCACTTTGATATTCACCATTTATTTTGTTGCATTTTATCTTTTTTTCGCTTGTATTTTTGCTTATTTACTTTACCACATTTTTTTCGTTATTGCCATTTACTTTTCTATTATTTACTTTATCATACATTTACTTATTACACTTTTACATTATTACACTTTATATTCATCATAATTTACTGTTATTACCTTTTTTATTGTCTTTCAGTTTGTTTCCATTTCCATCCGAAGGATACCGTTTGAATCGTGAATGGCTATCCAAATTGCTCTCGGGATGCTATTCAATCCATGAATATTTGTACATCTTAGTCCTTCAAAACGTATTGGACACTGTTTAGTCCATAAACAGACGTTGTAATCAAACAGGTTGCATGACGAGTCGCATTACAAAACTTATGGGTAACGTGCACTCCCCATTTCATAATAACACTTCTCTTTTCACTATTATCAGCATTTTAACCAATATTTTTTTTCCTTATCTATCTTATTGAAATGGTGTGACAACAATGGTATTAGGTATAGTCACACTACTAGTGAGGAATCTAATCTTTTTTTTGGAAAAGTTACTTAGTAATATAAATCCAAAAAAGTTATAATGTACAAAAATTCGAGGGGCATACCCCAAGAATTACAAAAGGACGTAAAGTCCAAACATACAATCCAACTAAAAGATAGAAAATGAAGGCCACAAGCGGCCTAAACAAAGTAAAAAAGCCACAAACGACCTAAACAAAGTAAAAAAGCCACAAACGACCTTAACAACATAAAAGAGAAATGATCACAAACGGTCTAAAACATAAAAATACAAGAGCTTTAACCCTTCTTGTTTTTCTTCTTCTTACCCTTCTTTACCGGGGTAGCTGGGGTGTCCGAATGGGTATGGTCAATCCTATCAGGTTGATCATCCTCACTGAGCCCAATCAAAGGCTCAAAACGAGTGGGAGAAGACTCAGTAGGTATCCGCCCTGAGGAAATAGATGCCTCACGATTTGTAGAACATTTGATAGTGCCCAAAAGTCTACCCTCGTCGGTCGCAAAAGGAGATGGAGAATCAGAATCTGAAACTAACTCTGCACTCGGAAGTGTAGTAGCCTTCGGAGGCTCAACTTGCACTGCAGAAACTTCTGGGATAGCAACTATTTTGGTGCAATCAGTGACCTTGGTCACATCCTTTTCTTTTCTCAAAGGGGTACTATCAGAGGTGCTAGCCTCATTCTTATCTGGACTTGAAGTCTTTACCGGTTCTGGACAACGATGACCAAACTGGCAACATTTGGGGCAATGTTTTGGAGTCCACTCATATTCAACTTGAATTTTGATGGGCTCTGGAGAGAGTTTGCACCTGAACTCAAAGTTCTTAACTCGAGGGCGTCTTGCATCAATAAAAACACAAACCCTTGCATACTCTAATCTAGATAGATCAGAAGTCGCCTTATCACAAGATTGAGGTTCTCCAACCATGCTGGAGATAATGCTAAGGCCTTTGGCTGTCCACAAAGGAAACGGCAGGCCATACAAACGGATCCAAACTAGTAGTGTCTAGAATGCTGTAAGATTGAAATCCAGATGCGGATGCCATTGCTGCAGGTAAATGAATTTACCTCCAAACATCCAAGGACCTCGAGAAATGATTGCATGTACCTCATCCTCAGTTCTAAAACGGAAGATGAGAAATCCCTTATCCGTGGAACGGACGTCCTCAAGACCACTAGATTTCCATGCACGCATCGCCATCGAACGTGCAGCATGGAAGGGCATCACATATCCCGGAAAGAAGCCAACAAGACATCTACGCCATTCGGCTAAATTCTCGTCGACAATCTCATCTGGAATCTCAAGGATTGTACCCGGTTTCTTAGGAGTAACCGGACTCAATTTGCATCGGGTACTCGAATCAGTAATCTTGATTTTATCAGCCCAAGAGCCAGTAGTTGTCTTGGATGGATCCATCAAGTGAATTACAAATCAAATACAATGCAAACTCATAAAAAAGAGATGGAAAAACGAAAGCAAACCAGGCACCGAAGCGGCTTGGCTTCCAAAGTCGTCGTCACCTCTTTAAAAACGATAATCCGCAAGGAATCAGGAAATCGACCAAGGGGCAAAGTTGTATGAAATAACCTGAAGAACAATCTGGGTGGGGCTGATAAACAGTGTCTCCGGCATTGAATAGTAACCACCGCAGTGAACAGTGAAATCCGAATTGAAGAAGTGGCGATTTGAGGGGTTTTTGATTTGAATCAGATGACGGCCAAGAAGGAAAAGTTGGTCAGTGTTGCCCGATCTACTAGATGGTGGCGAAGGTGAGATACAACTCGCCGTTTTCCGGCAAGAGGTGGTGGTAAATAGTAAATCCGAAACTTTGAGGCCTTGAACGGAGGTTTTGTGGCGCGAATCTGGTGGTACTGATGAAGGAAAACTTGTAGAACGTCACCTGATCTACAAGAATTTGATGGAGGTGAGATGCCACTCGCCGGTGACAGCGGCGGGCGGCGGTGAATAGTGAAAAATCTGAAACTTTGTGGCCTAGAACGGAGGTGTTGCGACGCGAATCTGGTGGTGCTGATGAAGGAAAACTTGTAGATCGAGTCAAGACCAACACGATGATGGCAAAGGTGGCGTCCCACTCACCCGCCGTCGATGATGAATAGTGAAATCTGAAACCTTTTTTTGCAATTTTAACCGTTTTTCTGCCGGAAACTGAGGGCGACCCAGAAGAAAATTTGTCTCAGGATATCCCGATCTACAACATATGTAGATTTGAAAGGCTGATTCGCAAATTGGCCGGAGTGAACAGTAACTCCGACGACCCTAATTGAGAGAAAATTTTTCTCCCCCGTCCCTCCCTAAACCCTCCCCTAAACCCTGTGAGGAATCTAATCTAAAGGATGATGGTTTTGAAGTGTTGATCAGAGAGGGTAGGCTCATAATTGTTGGTGAGAAACCTAATTTTGTGGGATTTTGTGAGCATATAGGTGATTGGACGATGGATGGACCCATACTGCCGAGTGGCAGATCCACTTTCCAATGGAAGACTCGTTGAGCTCAGAATGAGGGATGAAAGTGCTAATTAGTTTTCCTATACTTTATTTGTCTGCCTTTTATTCTTATCACATTTACCTATGCTCATTTCCTGTGTACTGTACCTAATCTTTATAAATGCTTATGAACTGCCTTACCTCACATGTAATAATTCAGATAAAATCAGTTTTCTGCATGAAAATGAATTTAGGATCAAGACAAATAGCAATTGACTAATTAAAACCTCAAACTCAATAGACCCTAGTGGGGGTCAGACTTTGTCCGGGTAGATCGAAGATCCGTATCTAACTTCCTAAACTTGACTCTGAAGGTATGATGGATAGTTAGGTCCCAAAGCAAGAGATCGGTTATTGTCATCCAACTATCTTTTGTCAGTAGCTACCTGGATGGCGACTCTGACCTCTAGGACTAATCTCCATGACTTGTTCTGTGGTACCTCCAAATGTTGAAAGGCCTTGGAGAACAATGTCGCAGTCGCAAATGGAAGCACTACTCACAATGGCGACTCCGTTGGGAACAAGAGAGAAGATGATTCCAATCGGGAATGCTAGTTTTTATGGTTTTCTTTTGTTAATTGTTGTCTTTTGCATCACTACACTTTTACACATACAGTATACAACATGCCTTTTATCAATCGTGTGGCATTGGTGTGAGAAGTCCTTGTTTCCACTCAAGCCTTGGACGACTCATATTGGTGCCACCACCTCTGAATGTATCACTTCGGCGGTATAAAAAGAGACTGACCTAAGGGGGTATCTCTCGCTCGAGGAACCCAGAGACCTTATTGACTAAGCCCGTATAGATAACTTAGCTTGATTCCCCTTAGCACCACCAGAACTTTTGCATAACATGGATGTGAGCCCTTCAAAACCAAAAAAGCACCATTCACAAACGATCTTGTTCTATGTAAAAAGTTGTGTAACCAAAAGGCCGAGTCATCAACCATGAATCCATGATGATTTGAGATAAGTTATTATGGATTCATTGTCGAGGTAGGCTTTGTCGATCACACGTTTATCATAAATAGTGCATGACCAAGAACCCGACTCTTTGACAATGAACCCATGACGATTTAAAGTCAGATGTCATGGATTCATTGCCAAAGCTGATTCTAGCGGCTACACATTGTTAGAAATAGTCACGTACAGTCCACGAATTATGAAAGTCTTCTTGATACCCACTTATCCACTCACGAAACCATGACCTAAGGTCGCTTAATGTCTGTGTATAGTTCAGAGGGTACTCAAGCATCACAAAGCTTGACCAAGGATGTGAGTGATCGAGTTGTTGTCAATAAAGGTTTCATAGCTTGATAGTTTAAAAGATCATGTTAATAGATCTAGGAGAGAGCTCTATATTGGATTCCATGCCCATGGTGACGTTGGAATCAGGCCAAAAAACCTAGGGGAAGAGATTATTCCATGTGTAGGAGAAATAAGTTTGGAAGGCCTGTACCATGCTATCCAATTTGCATTGTAGCCATTATAGCTTAGTCCAGAAAAGGAAAGAGACATGAAAGAATAGAAGTCTTAGCAGACATGGAAGATTAGGAGGAAAGGTTTCAAAATGGATGAAAATATGGAAAACATGAATAGTTGGACCAGTTAGTGGAACTGATTACTTGGAACAATGGGAATTCAATGGTTAATACTTTAAGGAACCCAAATGAGCATACTGAGAACTCTCACGGTTCAAGAAACAAGGATGGGGAAGGTCACTATGATAATGCTAAAGGTTTCTTCGATGAAGAGGAGTACAGATGGCCTAAGGAAGAGAAATAGATGAAGGCTATAAGGAAATTGGCCAAGGACGTGGAAAGGTACAAACTTCTATGAAGAAAAAGGGAGCAGAGGGGCTTGGAGACCTAAAAGACATGAAGATGATGGGAGAGTCTCCTGCTGAAGTTTAAAATGCCAGACCTTGCGAAGTTTGATGGAAAGGGAAAACACTGGGGACCACTAGGCTTTCCAAAGAAATGGTGTTAAAGATGTTCGTCTATTACATGGATGGTGAGGAAATGGAATGGTATATTCGACTGGAGAAAGCCGTAAAGGAAGAGTGGAATGAATTGGCTGAACAATTTGTCGATCAATATAAGCATAACATTCAGCCAGAGGTGGCTTTATAGGAGTTAGAAGCCACTTATTAGGAAGTTAATGAGACTTTTTTTGAATACTTTGCTCAATGGAAGGCCAAAGCAGCTAGAATGGTGAATCGACTGATGGAAAAAGATCAAGTGAGGATGGCGATTAATGGTGCACATTGTGCCATTAGAGAGAGAATTTTGGCATCCTATCAAAACTTTTGAAGATTTTTATGAATTGAGTGTCCAAATTGAGAGTGCAGAAGCTTGAGAAAAGAAGAACTTTCAAAAAAGGGATACAGGGATTTTTTATCAAGCTGATGAATCTAACACCAAGAATATTAAGACAAAGCCAATCACTCAACAACAGAAGTTTAGTCGATCGGGACATCCTTTGTCTGAGATCTTTACTAAGTTAAGGGTTGAAAAGGTCTTACGGCCATTGCCACCAGGGGACCTTCCAAATCCATTGCCAAGGAATTGGAAACATCATGTGAAATGTAATTTCCACCAAGTGACTGGTCATAAGATTGATAAGTGCACCCACCTTCACCACGAGATCCAAAACCTCATTGATAGTCATAATCCCTGACCTAGAATAAGAACAACTGATAATGATTTTCATGATAGACTGTGGGTTGATTGAAGAACAAATAATGAAGTCTATTGATGAAATTGAAAGCACAGATAAGGTCGAAACGGAAAGAATGAAGCGAGAGAAAAGAGCTAGGAAAGAAATGGAGGAAGCAACAAGAGTAATAGAGGAGAGAATGGAACGAGAGAAAAGAGCAAGGAAAGGGATTGGGGAAGCTATAAGAGTGATGGAGGAGTAAGAAAAAGGAAACAAAGAAATGATGAGAATTTAGGATGAAAAATCCAAAATTGAAACCATCCACAATTTTTGGGATGGTAATGAAAATGATAAAACACCAGCAAAAATTAAGGATAAGCAATATTGCCTAGACAAAGGAAAACAAGTAAATGGTGGTGTGCCAAAGAAAAATAAAGAAGAGGACATCTGAGCCGATAAAGGAAAACATTCAAAGAAAGTTAAGTTCATTGAATCAAACAAAGGACAAATGAGAAATCTAAATATTAAGGTTAATAGGATAATTACAGAGATAGAGATATTGAAGTTGCAAATGGCCCAATTGACAGAGCTACACATCCAGAAGCTGACTCTGATTCTCTCTTCAACCCTGTCGCCACTTAGATCGTCACACCCACAAACCCGAAAACCCCTAGTGCTGCCAAAACAAACCTGAAAAGCAATAATGATAGAGAAACCGCCATGAATGTCAAAGTAAATATTGCAAAACAGCACCAGAAGAGAGAGTTCCATGAGCTAGGACAATCCTTGTCCCAAATATTCAATAAACTTAGGGCTCGATCTATCCCTCTGCCACTCATGCCACCAGATCCTCTCCTATCTAATCAAAGAAGCAATAAGTTTTGTGATCTCTATCAAATCCTTGGCCACCTTATAGATGATTACAGTCGACTGCATCATGAGGTATAGGATCTCATTGACAATGGTAGGATTCCAGATCCTGAAGCTGAACAACCAAACACTCGCTATAGCACTAGCTCAATATCAATAAAGGAAGCAGTGCTAAACTTCTCTGAACAGATAGTTTGGCCAGGGGCAAGGCAATCAAGTATGACTAAGGAATGAAGTTGTCACTTGGGGGAAATTGTCAGTAATGAGGATGCTGTTGAGGATAATGTTTAGAAATGTAATTTGCTTGGGTAATATGGTTTTTTTATGATAATATCCCATAATACTCATTGGAAATAGACCATTGATAATACTTGACATTGTGTTGTTTGCATGGTTGATTCTTTTGCTAGTTGAGTTTCATTCTTGCTTTCTTCAACACTTGAGCATGATAGCCATGAATATGGAACCTTTTTACCATGGAAAGAAACTTTATATATTAATAGGGTGATGTGTTGACATCTCAAAGGATTCTGGAACCCGTTTGATCACCACTCGAAGTGAAATCTAGGTTACACAATGTTAGGGAAATAACTTAGGCCTTCTTTGAATCAATTGAGCCTTTTTAAGCCAACCTATGCATGAATCATTATTAGCACCCCATTGAGCCTAATTAAGCATTTTTTTGAGAAATCACTAAAGTCTACCTTAACACTGAAAATTTTTCCACTTAATACCTCTCACTCATAGCATATGGACATTCTAGGAAAAACATCAAGAGCTATACTTACAAAGTGAGCAAGGAGTTGGAAAAGTTTCCTATGCATTGCTATGCATTTCAAAAATCAAAAAGAAAAAAAAAAGAAGAAAAGAAAAGAAAAAGAAAAAGAAAAAGAAAGAAGGAGAAAAGAAAAAAATAAAAGAAAGAAAAGAGGAAGAAGATGTGATTTGTCAAAGAACAAAGAGACTTAAAAAGCGTAAGAGTTGACACTCTTAAGTCTGGATGGTCCTATGACTATGGGTGAGATAGCCTTACAAGTTTTCTGATCATACTATGACCTTAGCCTCAGATTACAAGCTATATAAAGCCCTAATGATCCTTGATGTTAGTGATTCACCTATATTAGTGGAGAGCGGTGTGAAAAACGGGCCTATGGTAGTCCTTTTTGCTTTATTAGAGATTGATCACTAGCTTCTATTCGTATAAAGCTATTCAAGTTGCAAAAGGTGAAATATGATTGGTTATACACACACACGCTTGAAGAATCTTGAATGAAATAATATTGGCACCAAAATAGAATTTATGAACAATCATAATTTTAATATATTCCCTTTCAGATATTGAATATGAGAAATCCTTAAAGAGCCCAATTGTGAGTCAAACTGATTCATAACTCACATGTCTAGTGTACTTTAATGACTGACAAAAGCTGGAAACTGGGAGTATGAGACTCATTGTACCGATGTGCTGAATTCCATTTCCCTTTTGGACTAATAAAAGTTGGAAACGGGAGGCAAGTGATGAGCAAGAAGTATTTCATGCATTCATAGCACATTATGGTAGCACTTTGTTGGTGATTAGGCACCTTTCGTGCCATGCACGTTATGCTTGATATGTTCAGACACTTTGGAAATCCGTCGAGAAGCATAAGCAAGTGAAGAGATTCGATAATGATAAAATCTCCACATAGGGGGTAAGATTCTTTAGCGGTTAGAGTGAAGAACATGGTCTGAGGAATGCACAACAACTTCAAAAAGAGCAATGTTGAGTAAGGAATGTCAAGTTGGTAAAGATCACTTGCTTCCAGAAAGTGTCAATCTATCTAGGGCAACTGAGTTTGCCTTAATTATCTCATGAAATATACAAGAAACAATAGGGCATGGAAGTTTGACATATAAGGAAGAGTTACAAAGTGGTTGTTGTAATAGATTCTCCAAATGGATGAAAGTAGAATCTCTTTTTAGCAAAACTAGGGGTAAGGTAGATGGAGGAGCCTTATAAGAGAAACAATATAGATAGATTTGGGGTATCATACCGTGTAGTGATTGATGACATAAAAGAGTTATAGATGATGAATCTATCCTAGAGATACAAGATCTAGCATTGTAAGTCATCCCACTATAGATCGCAAGCAAAGAGCCCAAAATAAATAATGGTTAATAACAAAGATCTCAATAGGTGTCTATTATATATTATTTTCATATCAATTCGTCTATGTTTCTTTGTTATATTCCTTGGTATTTTTATGTTTTTGTGTGGTTTTGATGTTTGTAGGAGTTTTGGAGGAGCATGCACTGAATTGGAGTAAAACCTTCATTTTCACCTCTTCTAGTCAACTAACTTCTCGGATTTAATTGTATTGATATACAATGAACCAAATGATATGCTATATACCATTGGAAAGCTCTAGAAGTCTAGTTTATAGAGAAATTTACTGTTCATGAATCCATATAGTATACTAGAAGTTATGATCAAAATGGTGTGAGTAGTGCAAAATTATAATTTTACAAATCACTGTAGCATGTTATTATTCGGGTTACTGTAGCAGGTTACTATAGCCGAGTATATAAACATATTTTAGGGTTTTATTTTGATAACAAGCAGTGGAGAGAATGAATTAGAGCCTACCTCTCTTGATTTCTCCTATCTTTTAGAGTTCTTGAAGGAGAAAGAAGGGCTTGGAAAGATAAGGAACTACAATCCTAAGGAGATTCATCTACGGAGGAGATTTTCAAGGGATTTGCTAAGTGTTTCCTTTCTTTTTCATTTTCTGGAATGTCTCTATGTTGTATTGTATTTATGTTGTGTTTGAACATGTGTAACTAAATCTCATTTGGTTGAGGATGATTTCAAAGCCCTAGATATAGTTTTTGTGAGTTGATTGTTCAAGAAATTGTTATCCGATTCTCTAATTGAAGTTGCTTGTATTTTCCCATATTCAATGCTTATGATTGCTTGCTGATTTTATTTGGGTGGCCAACTAAATAGAATCTGATTGTTGTCTATTGCTAGAGTAGAAATCTTGATTCGTAATTGTCTTGAATTTCTAATCGTTAGCGGCAAAATTGTGATCAGATATTGCAATTGGAAAATATAACCTAAGTTAAATCGTTCGAACTTGTGTGGTTATTGCTTAGATCAACCTATCTTTCTATCGTAACGCTTACATTAAATTAAATTTAGAGAGTTTGTTCTAGGTTATTTAATGGATAGAGATTAAATAAAGAGCTTGTTTTATTTAACAACAAAGTAAGAAAAGATTGGGGTAACAGGGCTTGTTGTTATCTACAGTTGATAATTTCAATATTGTAACTGGATGACAATTCTATAGTTAATTCGCAAATTCATATCTTGTGGTAGAGAATGATCCCTTAACCAAGTTTCTCTCATTGATTATTTCTCACTTCATTTAACTTTGCGTTGTGTTATTCTTCATTTGCATTCGTGTTTCATTTAATTAATCATTCAACAAAACCCCCTATTTATTTTATTATAGATGTCTAATAACAAATTTAATTAGAACCAATCCTCGTGGGAACGATATCTTACTTATCACTTTGGACAATTTTAACATTCTAAGTCATCCCACTTATCCTATCTTGTCGATTGAGTCATCTCCAGTTTCTCTACTTATCAGCTCTATAGCCTCCTCCTATTTGACACTATTTGGAAAGCTGTCTAATACAGCTGAGCCAGACCTAGGGTCAACTCCTTTTTACTGATACTGGTCTGCTTGCCGCTAAAGTTGGTCGCCTAACCCAAGAAGCATAAGCAAAAGGTGGTATAAGCGCATAAACATGGAAGCAAGCATGCATACATAACATTTTCATTGACATGTTAAATAAATTGTGTAGGGACAGGTAAAGAATAGGAAATGTGAGAAAAATGATGCAGCTCAACATGGAAAAGATCAACGTTGGAGTAGACATCTCACTAGCCAATACCAAGCTCTTGAGAAGTTGATCTCCAGGTATGTTGGAGGCAATGTGATGGTAATGTTTTCCATGATCGAAAAGAGGAAAAAGCGATAGAATCAACAAAGATGAGCAACAACCAGGGGCATCAGAAGGAGCATGCAGTAAATAAATGACCAAGCACATTTAAAGGGTAAGACTTTGGTCAAATACTTGGGTAACCCCCTAAAGGAAGAAGGATTAGCTTCTCTAGAAATAGCAACAACAACAAATGAGAGAGGACCAACTCCCCATATGATAGTTATCTATGAAAAGATAAGACTTTTGAACATTCTGATGAACTCATTGATATATATTTTCTGCAGAAAGCATAGCAATCCAGTCAAATACATATAAGGAAGGACCGGTTCCTTCCGAGTAATAATAGTAATAAAAGAGGGAGGACGGGCCCTTTTACAAGCAGTGACAATACGTTGCAAACACAATCCAGTTAAGAACCAACTTCTTTGGAATTGTTATCTAAAGGAGACAAGGCATAATCAAAATGTAGAATTGCAATGGTACTCAGAATAAAGCATGGGCAAGAATTGACCTTTTTGATGCAGCTTAGAATGAACAAGAAAGTGATGGTCAGAATATAGTGTGGCCAAGTGTTGACAACATTTTACAAGAAATATAGTATTAAAGAAATCCCAAGCAGAGAAACTCAAAAATTTACATAAAAAGCACGGCAGAAGAAGTCAAAACTATGCATCAGAATCACGATCCATAAGGGGCTCAAGTTGTTCAAGAACTAAACCAGATTCAATCCCTAGTTGAGCACAATGAACCAAAATTCTAAGTAGAGTACATTAGGGAATAGACAAGATCCCTAGTGGAGCAACAAATCCAATCCGATCCCTAGTAGAATATAAAATCTCATCTTAGTGAAGTAAGTACCAGACCAAATCCTTAAGTGGAGCAGAAATCATATAAGACATTCTTGAAAGTTACATGTCATCGAACCAATTCCCCAGTGGAACATCATATTTTAGTTGAGTACGAAATACCGACAACCTTCAAGCCACCATGAGGTGCATTTCCATCTACAGTGGTCTTCGAGCTACCATATGGCATAACTAAGAATGTTCCTTAAGCCATAAAAAGCTCAACCCGATCAAAATCTACCCCAATTTGCCTAAAAAAGACAAGAGTTTCATTTAGCCCAAGAAGAAATCAATCCCAAGACCTCGTGAAAGCACAAGGTACCATGATCTTAACCCCTCGACAGCCAAAATTTCAGAGAAACCCCAAAGCCTTAACCCCCTTGTACCATCAAATTGCCAATAACCAAAATGCCCCCATAATGCCAAAATTATCAAAATGCCCCCATGTCACCAGACTACCAAAATACCCTCGAAGAACATAGATTCACAACATCCATAGGGAACATAGATTCATTCCTAGGCAACATAAATTCACAATATGATCCCAATAGAGCCACAAATTCCACTCATGACATCAAAGAGCAACAATAGCAAATCCCTAGTGCAATGTGAAATAGATCAAGAACGATTAGGGGAATAACAAAACTAATTCAATTCCTCGTGGAGAGAAACCTCAATCCAATAAGTTTCTTATCAACCAACAACAGTGATCATCAACCCAATCAAGCCCTTGTAAAAGTATAAGACATGAAGATGAAAGCATCTAGACTCAACGGCACCCTCGTGAAAGCACGAGCACCAGGATGAGAGCATCCAAACTCAACAAGACCCTTGTGAAAGCATAGGCACCAAGATGAAAGCACCTCAACTCAGTCAATGCCCTTGTGAAATCACAACACATCAGGATGAAAGCATCCCAAATCAGTTGAGCCCCCGTGAAAGGACAAGACACTAGGATGAAAGCATTCTCAACTCAATCAAAGTCCTTGTAAAAGCACAAGACATCGAGATGAAAGCATCTCAACTCAGTCAATGCTCTTGTGACAGCACAAGACATCAAGATGAAAGCATCTCAACTCAGTCAACGCATGTATGAAAGCACATACATTAGGATGAAAGCATCCTGATTCAAATTAGTCCTTGTGAAAGCGTAAGTACTAGGGTGAGACCATTCAAGCCACCAAGAGGTGTAAACATGTGGACTCAGACATCTAGTCTTGACCAGCTAAGTATGCTCACAATATACTTTGTCAATGTTTGTGTTCCATAAACCCCTCCAAAGTATAGGGTAAAACTGTAAGCATAAAAATTCTGCTTATGGTTTAAGCCCAATGACAATGACCAAAGAATACTAAGCGAAGTGGACTTTTAATTTGAAAGCAAACTGAAAATACCTGAAACACAAAACCCAACCACACACACAAAGCTTGGTCACATGAAAAAAAAAGTCCAATCAAAGTAGGATCTTGATTAGAAGTTGTGCTTATGCCCTCTACGCCCCAAAACCCTTCATTGATGCATTCCTAGGTCGACCTTCACGGTAAGTCACTGTGGGCGTTGGGAGGGGGACCTAGGTTGTGGGGCTAGCATCCCTAAAAAAAAAAATTCTAGTTCTAAAAGAAAAAGGCCAAATTGCACTTAAAAAGCCTAAAACATTTGAATTGGAACCAGAAAAGCCCAAAAGCCCATGAAAGAAGCCCAAACCGCACCTAAAAGATTAAAAAATTGGATTGTGCATGAAGCGAGAATAGGCACGCGTGTGAGGAAGAAGGGCTAACTCTTGAAACCTGTAAGCCGCGCCTGAAAGAGGGAGGTGGCGCCTAAAAGAAGGCTTGGCATGTGTGCCTTACACACGCGTGCACCTCCTCTCCTAGTTTCCTATAATTTTTGGCCTCCCACCCCCACACCCCCTACCCCACCACACCCCCACCCACACCCCCACCCCTCCCTTTTCATTCGGTATCAAGTATTCACCTTGTATCTAGTGCCAACCTTGCAAAATTCCCTCCAGCCCCCTCCTGTCAACATTTCAATCCATTTACTTTTAGATTTCTGCATATTCACCCCCATTCTCAAACACTTCTGACCATTTTTACTTCCAAACCTCACACAACCACCCCATTTTCATCCGATTTTTGAACAACCAACCATAAATGCTCACTATTCGATATAGTCTAAGGGCAAATCACCACATTTCCTCTCTTGTCTTACCATTTTTGTTACGTTTTTTTTTACGATTTGCGTTTGGAATGGAGATTAGGTGAATACAGGTGAGTGTGGCGGATCAGAGATGGCCGATGGGAGACCACCACTCTAATATGCCTCCACTTTGATATTCACCATTTATTTCGTATCTTTTTTTCGTTTTTATTTTTGCTTATTTACTTTACGGCATTTTTATCGTTATTACTTTTTACTTTTTTGTTATCAACTTTATCACATATTTACTTTATTGCACTTTTACTTTATCGCCTTTTACATTATCGTAGTTTAAATTATCGTACTTTATATTTATCACACTTTACTATTGTTGCCCTTTTATTGTCTTTCATTTTGTTTCCATCTCCATCGGAAGGATACCGTTCGAATCATGCACGACTATCCAAATTGCTCTCTTGGACACTATTTAGTCTATGAATAGTTTTCCATCTCAGTCCTTCAAAACATATTGGACACTGTTTAATCCATAAACAAAAGTTATAATCAAATGGGTTGCATGACGAGTCACATTACCAAACTCATGGGTAACATGCAATCGCCATTTCACAATAACACTTCTCTTTTCACTATTATCAGTGTTTTAACCAATATTTTTGTTCCTTATCTATCTTATTGAAATGGTGTAAAAATGATTGTATTGAGTAGACTCACACTACTAGTAAGGAATATAATCTGGAGGACAGTGGTTTTGAAATGTTGATCGGAGAGGGTAGGCTCACAATTGTTGGTGATAAACCCGATTTTATGGATTTTGGTGAGCACAAAGGTGACTAGATGGTGGATGGACCCACACCACTTGGTGGCAGATCCGCTTTTCAATGGCAAACTCGTTGAGCTTAAAACAAAGGATAAAAGTGCCAATTAGTTTTCTTGTACTTTATTTGTCTGCATTTTATTCTCGTCACATTTACCTATGCTCAATTCCTATGACCCTTTTCCCATTTTCCCTTTGTTTGCACTTTACTGTACTTAATCTTTATAAATGCATATGAACTACCTTACCTCACATATAATAATTAAAATAAAACAAGTTTATGCATGAAAATGAATTTAGGATCAAGATAGATAGCAATTCACTAATTAAAACCTCAAACTCGACAGACCTTAGTAACGATCGGACTTTGTCCAAGTGGATCGAAGATCCATATCTAACTTCCCGAACCCGACTTTGAAGGGATGATGGATAGTTGGGTCTCGAAGCAAGAGATTGGTTATTGTCATCCAAATATTTTTCACGGTTAGTTACCTAGGTGGCGACTCTGACAATCTCCAAGACTAGTCTCCATGACTTGTTATGTGGTACCCTCAAGTGCTAAAAGGCGTTAAAGCACAGTTTCATGGTCGTAATCACTTGGAACGGGACGGAAGCCCCGCTCACACGCCTGTGACCTTATAAGTGCGCGCCTCTAGTTATTATAGGCAGGGGATGATGCTTGTAACCTTATAGGCATGCTTCTCTAGGGTTCGCGCCTCAAAAGGATCTAAAAACCCAGTAGTACCTCTAGTGGAGGCAAGGGCTTGTAAGATTACCGGCATGCACCTGTAGCTACATTCCCACATTGAAAAAAGGGTTCATTTCATGGCCCTTGGAGGGCTTATATAAGGGCACTCAACCCTAGGTTGAAGGTAGGAGATTCTAATGGGAAAAATAACTAGAAAATTGATATTTCAGTGTTTTCTATAATCAAGATTCTTCCTTTGATAGTGATTAGAGTTAGGTAATGAGGGCCTTTTCTAATATTTAAATTTTTATTTATTTTTCATTAATTGTCATGATTAGTCTAGGTATAATTAGGAGATAATTATGTCATGTTTAGCTTAGGATTTGTGGGAGATAATTAGTAGCCTAATTATGCATGATTAGTAGTTAATTATGTAACTATGCCATGATTAATGGTCAATTAGTGACTAATTGTTTGATAATTGGTGGTTAACTAATGTGATGATTAGTAATTGATTATGCATGATTAGCGTAGACAATAATGCCATGATTAGCATACAAATGCCATGTTTAATTTAGCGGAAATTCAGTTTATTTAAATTATGCTTGTAATTGCTAATGTCTCTATTTGATGATAAAGGGTTAGCTTAGAACTTTCTTAGCTTAAGGTAACATTTCTTGCATTATTATTTGAATGATTGTAATTTCCAATCCCTTTTCCCATGTCTGATGGGTGATTTAATCAATTCTCCTCCCCTTTCTATGTATATATATAAACTGTTGACACCTCATATGCAATAGAAAGATAAAATGGGTTGTGTGCATAATAAAACATAGAATCAAGAGAGGAGAAACATTAGTGATCCCGAATTAGAACTCAGTTAACCCTCAAATGGAGGCCGGATTAACTTCCAAGCTGGTATAACTCGTACCTAACTTCTTGAAGCCATCTCTAAAGGGGTCATGGGTAGTTAGGCGTAGAAATGTAGGAATCGACTGCCGTTATCCAATTTTTCCTAGGGTTAATTATCCGATGCTGACTCTGTCTTTTCTCTGGGTCTTGTCTCCATGACTGGATCCGTATGGCCCTCTAAGCATCTGAAATGAGCTTATGAAAAAAACAATGCCAAAGTCGCAAAGCTCTTGGAGTGGGATGGAAGCCTCGCTCACAAATTTGTTTTCTGAATCATTCATAAATGATATGACTTCCTCATAGTAAAACCATATAGTGCATTACTTACTAGAAAATCTCACCGCATATTTGTACTTAGGAAAAACCTATTATACTTGTAAAAAATATCGTCAAATATTTCATAGAACTTTAAAATAAAACAAGCTCTTGATTAACTATATTCTTCAAATACTTCTACTTGTTTCTATACTTTAAAAACAATAAAAGAATGAGTTTCTCGATCACATAAAACAAAGCTCATGATATTCATGCTAAAATATATATTCTAAATCTATTTAAAATGTAAAACATGACTTTCATAAAAATCCTCTTTAAGATAACTTCTATAAATAGTACTTCTCATGAGAAGAAATGAATTTCATCTTTCATAGGAATAGAAAATAGTTGAGTTATAAAGTATGCGTGAACTATCAACATAATTGATATCTTCAAGGATTTGTAAAAATTTATGCATATTTGCTAACAAATCTTCTTGTCTTGAGCTAACCCATATAAACACATTTAAATGCTTTTGATAAACTAAACAAGTACCCAGAAGCTAACTGGTCATACCTGGCGAGATCTAACATTGAGCAGGCTTACTAAACTAGTCATACTTGGTGAGGCTAAGATCACAGGCAGAGCTACCCCCAAAGGGCTAAGCACCCAAATTAGATGGCCCAAAGCCTTTATATGTGTTCGATCGGGTTCCAAAGACCTTAATATCTATTACTATCTAAGTGAATCTGCTGTCTCACTGTCTAAATGAGCTAGGTACTAGCTTAGTATAACATAACTAAACTTTCTTATCTTTGCTAAAACTGATTTTCAAAACTATTTCATGTGCTAAACCTTTGCTTTTCATGCAACTTTATCAAATCTTGCATTTTTTTTGAAATCTACGCTGAAATTGTATGTGATTCAATATAATCAATGATAAACATCTATAAAAAGCAATTTTGAATACTTCAAGAAACCTTGAAACAAGATGCTAAAATGATTTTCAATAACTATCAACATCATCTTCTAAGACTATAAAAATATAACTCTTGGCTAAACTAGAAAGCATTTTAACATAGATTTATTTTCAGAAAGGCTGCAGAAAGGTAACTTTGAATACTTCTAAGTTTACTCTAATATCATAGTAAATATTACTAAGAAATACTAAATAAACATTCTTTAATAAACTTTTAAACCTGTTTCTTGATTTCAACTAGAAATTTGGTTGCTAGACATTTCAAGCTTTCTAACATATATGGAAATAGCATTTAAAACATATTTATAATTTAGAATAAAGCATGATTTTTCCACTTACAAATCTAGTTGCACAACTTTATTAGCTTGAAGTAGATCCAAGATCAATGCTTCATCTAGATTGTCATCTCCGTCAACATTTATACTAAAATCTTCTTTGTCCTTGCAAGAGATTTTCAATTTTGTTTTTGATTTCCTTCTCTCTCTATATTCCAATTTTGTTTTTGATTTCCTTCTCTCTCTATATTCTTCCCAAAATGCCAACATATGCTCCTAATTTGATATCTATTGATAAAAATGTTAGGGATAATTTCACCAATGATCCTGAGGTTTGGCCTAATGACACAAATGACCTTATCTTTTTAAAAATTAGCAGAAATGATCCTGGTGTTTATTCGTGCCATTATGTTTATAATTGAAGGGTAAATTAGTAAATTCAATCAAAATATAAAATCTTTCCATAAATCCTTATTTTAATTTCAATATATCCAAATTAAAGATTTTGAATAAACACCCTAAGATATAAAGTTTGCACGAACACCCAACCAGAATGCCTAAGACTCCTTTCAATTACGCAACTATCACTAACATACCACTTTCTTTCGAAATTAAATTTTTTTTTTTTGAAAATGACCAAACGCCAGATTTGCTATCGCCGACCGTCGGCAATCGTCCTTTAGGCACATTTGACGACACTGTCACTACCAAGGAAGTCGCCGAAGGAAGTGCTATCTATATCCGCCATCATCTCCTCCATTGACGGTGACTATTGATAGGATTCAACGGTTGAAGTTACGATGTCAGAAATTTCAATTGCTAGATCCCGTCAACAGTCACCGTAAATGGAGGAGAGGATGATGGATATGGAGAGAGCGTCACTCGGCAACTTCCCTAGAGGTAGCAGTGTAGCCTCCCACACCAAGGCGATGGCGGTCGACAGTCAGCGGCAGTAACTCCGGTGACTCCACTTGATTTTTATTATTTTTAATAATAAAATAATAAATATATTTAATTATTTTATTTATTTTTAATATTTAGGAAATAATTTAATAAATATAACTAATTATTTTATTTAATTTTAATATTTAGAAAATAATTTTATAAATATATTTAATTATTTTATTTATTTTTAATATTTAAAAAATACTCTAATAAGGGAGTGAATATTTTAACACAAGATTTTTAACACAAAGCTAGACACAATTTTTCAGCCATGGATCTGCAAAATCCAATAGTTGAGATGATTAATGAGTTGATATATTAAATGCTGTTTGTTAACTTTCAATCTCAACTATTGGATATTGTAAAATCAATAACTATAGATTTGTGTAAATAAATTGTGTCAAAAATTTATGTCAAAATATCATCTACCATGTAATAAATATTTTATTTATTTTTAATATTTAAAAAATAATTTAATTATTCTTATATTATATTTCAAATAATAAATATATTTATATATGTTAGATGTAAAGGGGGAGTTGGTGTTGTGGGAATGCCTAAAAATGCAAATGTTAAGCAGCAAGGTTTGAATCTCCTCACTCATTCATTTTTCAAAAATTTATTGAAAGGGCATTAAAGTCATTTATCCATTTTTAACAGAGTTGCTTAACTCCAGGGTTATTTGTGAGATTTTCTCAAAAAGTAAGGTCATTTCATTGATTTCCAATAAGGTGAGGTTATTTGTGTCGTTCAACCAAACCTTAGGTCATTGGCGACATTATCCCAAAGTGTTAATTACCAACTCTAATTTGGTTGGAGGTCAAAAATCACAAAAAAGCCCCCTTAAAATTCCACAGTATCAACTCCCCTGGCCTACCACCATCTCTTTTCCCGGCTGCCCCTCTCTATTTTTCCTTCTCTGTTTTTGTTTTTGTTGTGTCTAATGTAAATAAATGGAAGAGAAAGAGTGATTGGGATGGGCTATTCAACAAATTAAATTCGGGCTTGTGCTTGGGCTTTGTTTAATGAAAAGTCCAATGGGCATTACAATAAATTCTTCTAATCTCTATGATTGTGGGTTCAATAATATAATAATTTCTTCAATTGAAAATCAAACAACTGAGCTTCATTGTAGAAAATCAAACATTATGGCATGGACCCTAGGGATAGAATTGACATGATATATAGAAGATTCACGTAAAGCAAATTTAAATGTAATAAATTGTGGTATAAATAATCTAAAGTAAAATTTTTTTACATCAAATTAGGTATAGGTTGTTATTAGTTGTTTAAAGAATCACAATCTTCTAAAAGGATAATTCGTATATATTTTAATAATGAATATGTCTAATTCAATTCATGACATAATTTTAATTGATACTACATAATATTTTTTATTTTAAAATATTACATTATTCGTGTATTAATTATATAAAGGTAGTCTTAACGTTTAGGGCACATGTTAACACAAAGATGGTATAAACTTTCTTAAAGATTGTTAAACATTATAATAAAAAAGTAAAATATTGATTAAAAATTGTTAAATGCATAAATTTTAAGTGAATTTACAAATTTTCAAAGTATTAACATGTATTTTGAGGGCACACATGAAGACTACCAATCATATAATAATATTCATGTAATTTATAGCATGCATCTAATGTTGTATGTTACACTAAATAGAATTGTTAATAAATATAAGATAACGCGTTAATATTTTATATATTATTTTATAGGCTAATGACATATTATTACCTATGATATATTATCACTTTTGTATTCTAAAGATTTTAGTTTATAATCATTAATATTTCGTTAGCCAATATTACATAACATATAATATTTTTTTATTTTCAAAAGAACAAGCATGATATTGCACGAACAAAGAGTCGAATTGGAGTGAAAATTTCAATTGCATAGCCCTGAAGTCAACTAAATACTTAATAAATATTTTATTTAATTTTGACGGAATCGTAAAATATATGGTTTGAATCATCAAAATGGATGAAAACAAAAAATTTAAGACTTCCTTCAATGCTAATAACTTATTTGCAAATTCTATAAAAGACAAACTACGTTTTCATTACTTATATTTAACTAAAATTTCTAGTAAAAAATAAAAAGTCAGAGTATTTTTTTTGTTATTGGACCTTGGTCCATCCCAGAATTTGTTGTCCCTAAATTTCACAATCAATGCAATGTTATGTTTTACCCAATATTCTCCTTGTAATGTTAATGCAATACGAAATTTGATTTCTAAAAATCAAGCCAAATTAAAATTAAAAATATGTGCTAAATTTATAATACAAATGGCCAATAAATTTTTTCCTAACAGCAGTCATTTTTTTGGCGCTAAAAACTTTTAATGAGACGGATAATTTAGTGCCAAATATTTAAGAACATTATGTTATAAAATCGTTTTATTTTTAATAAATATTATCAGCCACCAATAATTTTTATTACCATTACGTACTATTATCTCGTAGTTAAATGTCTTACTTTTGGAGGAAGAATTTTGAGCCAAAAAAATAGAAAACATTTAATTACTAAATTATTTTTTAGCAAACATCATCATTTAAACACAAATAAATTTGTCTCTAGTTCTACAAAATAGTCTCTAAATATTTTTATTGGGAGAGATATTTTGGTAGAAAACAATTAGAGAACAACTAGATTCTAATTTGTTTTGTTGCTAATAACAACTTTCAGCTACAAATATGTTTTATTATAATTCTATTATACCGTTGTTAAATACTCTCCTTCTAAAGATCTAATTTTGTCCAAAAAAATACAATATTTAGCTACTAATTATTTTGTAACCATACCATTCTTTTGATACAAATAAGTTTGTCACCAAATCGTCTTTAAATATTTTCGTTTGGAGGAAAACTTTGGTGCCAAAAATTTGATAACATTTCATTACAAATTTCTTTTTTTTTATAACTCATAAATATTATCAACCACCTTATTTTTTTTTTTTTGTCCCTGGTTTTAATAAATTGTTTTACAAATACTAAGTCAAGTAGCTATTTGTTTTAATAACTTAATATTTAATAAAACTTAACATTTAACAGGGCTTAATTTAAACCACTTAATAGTATGCTTATATTAACTTTTTATATAACTGAAAATAAGTGCCAAGTGGACAACTTAATTTAAATGTGATATTTATAACCTTATTATAGTAAATAAAAGATACTAATATTATTATGGTGTCAATCTTAAAAATTAGCTAATTAACAAAATTAAATCAAAATTTCAATCATAATAAATTATGAACCTACCTATTGCAAAAATAAATATTTTATTAAAATATGAAAAATCTAATATATATTAAATATAATAATCAACTTACCTATTATAAGAGTCGGAATCTGATGCGTTCGAAACTAGCAAGTATACTAGTCGCACAAGTAATAAAGTGATGAGTAAGATATCATTCCCACGAGGATTAATTCTAATTGAATTTGTTATTTCCAGCAACAATAAACTAAACAGGGGGGATTTTTGTTGAATGCTTTACTAAATGAAATAAGAAAGCAAATGAAGAATAACACAAAGCAAAGTTAAATGGAGTGAAAAATCACTGAGAGACACTTGGTTAAGAGTTCATTCTCTGCCACAAGATATGAATTTGTGAATTAACATAGAATTGTAATCCAATTACAGCATTGAAGTTATCAACCGTAGATAACAACAAGCTCTGTTATCCAATCTTTCCTTACTTTGTTGTTAAATAAAACAAGCTCTTTATTTAATCTCTATCCATTAAACAACCTAGAACAAGCTCTCTGAGTTTAATTCAATGGAAGCATTACGATGAGAAAGATAGGTTGATCTAAGCAATAATCACACAAGCTCGGATTATTTAACCTAGGTTGTATTTTCAAATTGCAATCTCTGATCACAATTTTGCTACTAATGATTAGAAATTCAAGACAATTACGGATCAAGATTTCTAGTCTAGCAATAGACAATATCCAGATTATATTCAGTTGGCCACCCAAATACAATCCAGCAAGCAATCATAAGCATTAAACATGGGAAAATACAAGCAACTTCAATTAGAGAATTGGATAACAATTCTTGCACAATCAACTTCACAAAAACCATATCAAGGGCTTTGAAATCACCCTCAACCAATTCAGATTTAGTTACACATATTCAGACAGAATACAAATACAATACAATATGGAGACATTCCAGAAAATGAAAGGGAAAGGGAAAACTTAGCAAATTTGATGAAAATCTCCTAGGATTTGTAGTTCTTCCTCTTTCCAAGCCTTCAATCTCCTTCAAGAACTCCAAGGGATGAGAGAAATCCAGAAATGCAGCCTCCTCCCACGTTCTCCCCTCTTCAAGTTATGAAAATAAAACCTAAAATGTGTTTAAATACTCTGCTACAGTGACTTGCTACAGTGCCCCGTATTATACATGCTACAGTGCTTGTGGAATTATATTTCTATACATCTCACACTGTTTTGATTACAATTTTGGTACACTGAATGGATTTATAAACCGTAAATTTCTCCAGAAAATAGACTTCGAGAGCTTTCCAACGGTATATAAGATGTCTCGGGTTCATTGTATATCAATACAATTAAATCCGAGAAGATGGTTGACTAGCAGAGGTGAAAATGAAGGGTTTTACTCCATTTTTGTGCAAGTTGCTCCAAAACTCCTACAAACATCAAAACCACACAAAAACATAAAAATACCAAGGAATATAGCAAAGAAACATGGACGAATTGATATAAAGTAATACATAAATAGACACCTATCAAATTTCCCCACACTTAGACTTTGCTAGTCCTCGAGCAACTAAAATGATACGAAACAAAACTAAACCGAAACAGAATCAAAGAAAAATTAAAACACACACAAATGCTTGAACTTGCAAATAGGCCTCAAAGATTGTACTTAATTATAACCCAAGGAAAACTTCAAAATAATGCACTTGATCAAGAATTTCATCTCAAATAATAGTTTCGCTTCACTTCAATTCCTCAAGTGTGTGTGTGTAGAGCCATCCTCACCTAATCACTTGTAACCCGGATGAGTTTATGCATAAAAATGAATCATATTTAATATTGAAGATATGTGTATAAATGAACTCCATAGGCCTGCTTTTCAAGTCACTCTCCACTAATGTAGACATGCACAACACCAGGGATCAAGTAGGACTTTATTAAGCTTGTAACGTTTGGCTTGGGTGAAGGTATGATAAAGGATAATAATTTGGCTCAAATCACCACAAACACATAAATCATTCAAGACTATGTAGAGCTCAACCCTATAACACAACTTCATTTCAATTCACCAGTTACTCCCCCAAACTTATTTAAAACACTCAATCTTTTTTTTTTTTTTTGCAGAAAACAAAAGAAAACTACACCCCCACACTTTGTTGTTTCATTCTTTTTAAGAACACTTAAGGGTATAGATCTCTTATTCTTCTTCTTTTGTTCTTTTTTTTTCTTTTTTTTTCTTTTTTTTTCTTTTTTTTTTATTACACTTCTCCTCCCCCACACTTAAACAACACATTGTCCTCAATGTGTAAGTACGTGGACGATAAGTACAGATTGGCTCTCTTTTTTTTCTTTACAAACATAATAGAACTCACTTGCATTGCTCATGACACATCCCAACCTCCTCTAACTTCCCAAAACCAGATCATAGCTCAGAATTTAATTGTGAATGATCTACATGCTCATAGGTAAGGGATAAACTGTTTGGAACAAATTCATTTTAAGTTAGGAAATCTTTTAGTGAGTTAACAAAGAAAAGGCTTACAGAGGCTCAAAGGGGTAACTAGGGATCAATTTCTGTCAAGGTTGGCTATTAAGGCTCAAACGGTCCAAAGATGGCCTAAATCATTTCCACAATGTTGCACAGTCTAGGATTTCGCCTCGAGTGACCATCAAACAAGTTCTAGAATTCATTGAAATCTGAAGAAACATTTAAATTACA
This sequence comes from Boswellia sacra, assembly GCA_013180625.2. Lineage (NCBI taxonomy): Eukaryota > Viridiplantae > Streptophyta > Magnoliopsida > Sapindales > Burseraceae > Boswellia > Boswellia sacra. Next base: position 1,085 of record SNVD02010399.1, on the reverse strand, counting down.
TAAACTTCTCTAAGTGAACAAATAACTCAGTGATAATAGCTCAGTGCTCAATGTTGCGCAAGGAATCAAAAGCAAAGCGAAAACCAATAAACATTTCAAACACACAGATCCATGCATCATTTATCATTTTCCAAGAGTTATTCTTAATTCAATCATTATCTTATCATCGACCCACAAAATGCAAGAAAAGAGGTACGTGGCATTGTTACACCTGAGTCAAGATTGTATATTTCAACAATCCTTAGAACCAGTAGCCCGCAGACTTAAGGTTTCCAGCCTATATACCTTTATTATGAAAGAACAAAACAAGAAACAAGACACTTCAAACAACATGAAATAAAAAAACTACAGATTTATTGAGAGAGAATGCGTTTCAAGAGTTAAGAAAACCCCATATTCTGCCATTCTCAGGTTTTTCCACAATGTTTTTTTTTTCGAATCAAAACTGATAAAGACAAAAAAACACAACAACTCGAAATTACATAAAACTAAACTTACTCAGAAAATAATAAAGTCCAACAAATCAACAAACACAAACAAGTCAGTTAGAATGGGTCTAAAAAGTTTAGAAGTTAGCCTCCTTATTCAGCCATTATGGATTAAAGAAATCCAGAATGCGTTTCAAGAGAACTTGAACTTTTTAAGCCACCACTCTACAAGGCAAGATTAGAAAATATTACCTGGGGTTAAAGAAACAACCTGAAAAAAAAAACTCAACTCAAATAAACACAATAAAGAGAAAGCAAACGAAAATGAAGCAAACTAGCAGATAGAGATTACAGATGGAGCGTTAAATCCAGTTTACGCCTCTTATTGCCTTCTCCAAACCAATCTATCCGAGCCATTGTTGAATCAGGCGAATAGACGAATTCTTGTAATTTGTCAATTAACTCCCATGCAGTTGAAGCTGTAACCAGGATTTGCCTCGCTGACTGTGAGATGAAGTTTTTTTCTACTGCTTGATCAAGAAAAGACAACAAAACATCAAAAAAATTATTGACATTTAACAAACCAATGGGTTTCCGATGGATGTTTAGCTGTGCCCAAGAGGTGATTGGAAATATCTCCTCTAATGTACCATAACC